>SNQJ01S0088041.1:12797-23539 GCA_010110895.2 Picea sitchensis | reverse complement strand
CTTTCTCCCTGTTTATCTCACACAGCTGGAAATGATTTTTTCATATTCTTTGAACCTTTTGATTTGATAAAAACAACTGAGTCTTTCTCTTTCATTACAATTTTCCCCTTAGCATCCTCTGGTTCGTTAGGAAACATGGGCCTGCTTCCCCCCCATAACTGCACACAAACTGAATAAAAATGAACTGGATGAACTGGATGGGTGATTTAATTTGTAGATATTTCACTCTGAAATAAACCGTTAAATTATCTTTATGATATCTCCCAAAGTAGAATGATAGTATTTGTCTTTGAGAAAAATCTGCAATCAATCATAATCATTGGCTACTAGCTAATGATCCTATGGGAATAATGACCTCCATACTGTCACATTCTCCATGATTTTCGGCTGTAAATACTCAATGATGGTTATTTGATGTTGACAATGTCAAATCATTAAGATTTATTTGGCGACACTTATGTGTGAATTTGGCACTAGGTGGATGAATGGTGTGCAAGCATGGTCCTCGTGACTTTCCCCTTTGATGACTTGGCTTGACGTCAAGCTTTGTTGTCACACGTAGCTCTAAGAGTGGACCCTTGACATGATATTAGCACATGATTTCAAAGGTTGTTGAGGGTAGTTTGGATCCACGTCACTCTAACTTCCACAATGAATCACAAATTTCCACGTACCCACAATATATACCACGGTTTGAATTGCGGAGACCGCTTTACACATTAAAATTCGATCATTTTGTAACTCTGCAATAGATAGGAGTCGTCAATATTTTCAATGATCTATGGTCTAGATGACCTCGCTGCAATATTCATTAGACTGCTATTTTAGCGCCCCCACTAAGGTTTCATTGGTCTGTCAAATTAAGGTTCTACTTAGCACACTTAGAAATGGCACTATTTTTCCTATTTTTTGAAAGAAGATCAAGCAAGCAATACTAACAGGACTCGTCAATAGAATTGGCACTATAAGGAGGGTCGGATGACAAGGATTCCCACATGGAGTCATTTCATTTAACTCTTAACCAACCCATGCCTCATCCCCAAACCTCTGTATAGGATGAGACTTTGAGTCTTCCAACACCCACCAAGGCCATCTCAATCAAGATAGTTAATCTCTTGTCAAATCCCTAATTTGATGGTGAAGGGAATGTCTCTGCATTCACACATCTCAAACGATTTGACATCACTCGACAAAATATTAAGATTATACAATACAACGAAACATGTCGATTGTTCATCCTCACATTTGAAGGGTGAATTAAAGCATGGTTTAGTACATTACCAAGAAAATCAATTCATAGCTGGAAACAATTCATGGAATTGTTTATTGTTGCTCATGAAAATTATGTCTATGATGAACTTGTTGATGAACTGACAGAAATCCATAGGCCAAGAAATGAATCTGAGAATGATTTCTTTCGAAGAGTCATACAGATTTACTATATATTTCCTGAGAGGGATGAACCCTTAGGCCAAGAAATATTTGATTGGTTTTCATATCTCGTCTCTATTTATGAAGAATGTGATTTGAACGATCAAGCCATCTCTTATTCACAAAATTTAGATTTGACGATGAACGATATAGGGGGGATAATCCTCAACCAACACTCCAAAACGAATGAGTGGAATCTTTATTAGTAATCCTAGACCCCGTAACCCCAGAGTGTGAACCATGTAATGATCCCCCTTTTGAAAATCATGTTCATATTCTGGTTTGTGATGAACCTATCATTGAAGAAATCCCATCATCTTCAAAATCTAAAGACCTTCATGCACTATATACAAATCTGTTCGATGATTATCATCCATACAAGCAACCATTTATTTAGCATGCAATACATTCTTCACGATACTCTTTTGGTAATGAACCATTGCATGATATACCGGATCGGGAAGAGTTCCCATCCTTAATTGATCAAACACTCATTATGAATGACACTTCATATGGGATGTATCACTTTGAAACCCCTTCACAATCTCAATTTCTGGAACATGTTGAATCATAATTTAATAATAATGATCATGTTTTTCTTGACTATTGTTCTCTTCTAGAATTGATTTTAGGTACCAAATTATCATTCGTTGATCCTTCACAATATGATATTTTTTGTTGGTTGTGGAGCTTGATTATCTTCCTGATTTAGAGGTCTTTGTTTTCAGTCGTGTTTATACCCCATGAAGAATTTACACCTTGGAATAATGCACACTCCTCCATGTGGGGGAGTGCAGGGGGGGTTACCCCCCCTTCGGGGTCCGGGGTGTCCGGGGGAAAGAAGGCCCCCGAAAGAAAAATTGCCTTGTAAATGTATATTGTAATTTCATAGTAAATCTAGACCGTTCATTATAAGGTCACATATATGATGGTAGAAGTTATGTTAGGGGGTTTTTCCCTAGAAGGAAACCCTATTTTATGAGGGAAATGTATTGTAGCTATGTATCATTGCATGAATATTGTATTCTAAGTGAGGAGACTATGAGAGAAATAAGAGGAAGTTACAACGAGGATGCTGTAGGTTGTATCCCTTCATTTGTTGGATAATAATAAAGGAAGGACCTGACAATTTCTCTGGTGGACGTATCCCACACTAGGTGAACCATGTATATGTGTGTCTCTATTGTATTGTGTATATTCTTTGTTTTATTTCAACATTTTTTTTATTTTATTGCTCTACGATCCTTTTTTTCTAACAACTAGTATCAGAGAGAAAGGTAACTCATAGGAAAAGAGGGTTCCTTGTTCGAGTGGGCAAAATGGCGGAATATGGAATGTTTAGGTTCGAGAAATTTAACGGCCAAAAATACCAGTTAAGGAAGATGCAGATGGAAGATTATTTATATCAGAAGGATCTATTCCTACCATTGGGTGGAATAGAAAATAATCCGACACACATGAAGGATGAAGAATGGGAGATTCTTGACAGAAAGGCTCTAGGAACGATACAACTTAGCCTAGAAACATCGGTGGCTTTCAATATTTCGAAAGAAAAGGCAACGAAGGAGCTGATGGACTCATTGGCTAAACTGTATGAAAAACCCTCAACATTCAATAAGGTATTTCTAATGAAGAGATTATTTAATATGAAGATGTTAGAAGGTGGGTCTATTGTAGATCATTTAAATTAATTTAATACCGTTACTAATCAACTAAGTTCTGTAAAAGTGGACTTTGATGATGAGGTGAAGGCTCTTCTAATCTTGTGCTCATTGCTAGAAAGATGGAATGGCTTGGTCATGGCTATAAGTAACTCTGTCACTGGTTCAAACACTTTAAAATTTGATGATGTTGTTGGTGTTATCCTTAGTGAGGAAATGCGAAGGAAAAGAACAGGTGAGACATCAGGTAATGCGTTAAACATGGAGAATAGGGGAAGACAAAATGATAGAGGAAAGGGCTCAGGAAACCGTGAGAATTATAGGAAGGGTAGATCTAGACTAGGAAAGATAGAGTGATGGAATTGTGGGAAGAAAGGACATCTGAAGAAAGACTGCAGATCTCCAAAGAAACAAAGATATGGACAACAAGAAAAAAATCATGAAGCAAATGTAACATGTGATGTGTTACAAGATGCTTTGATCCTTTCTATAGATAATAGTTATGATTCTTGCGTAGTAGATTCAGGGGCTTAATTTCATGCCACACCCCATAGGTGATGCAGACCCCAAGACCCTCAGGTCGAAGTTCGCTACAAGATCGTTCTAAATATGCTCTCTTGAGTCTGATTGACTCTTTGATTCCCCACAGAGAATCCCACACACACACAATGGTGTTTTTCCACAGGTCCTTATGAGTATGCCCCATGTGATCAACCGCAGAGCACCACTCAAGTCTCCCGATCTTAGTAATATCGCGCCCTTCTCCGAACTGGGACTTCGGGTTTCGCGATCCCTGTTGTCAAGAATTCCTGTCTCTACAACCTCCAAAACCCGAAATGCCCAATTCCGATGCACTCAGCAAAGGTTGTCTTCCCAATGGGATTTTCACTTCATCGGGGTTTCAGACTTCGCAACTTCGCAAATCTGGATGCAATGCTTCCAGCTCTTCGACCTCCGAACCGCGAAACAATCAACAAGGTTTGACTCCACCTATTGATGAAGACACGCCACCTGTCCACTCAAATTCTTTCTATCTATGACATGGACTCTTGCCACCTATCCTTCTTCTCAGCTTTCGAGACTTGAACAAGCCTCTGACTACCATCCCCCTAACACTTTGAAATCTGAATTCTGAAATGATCACGACGCTCCACTATCACGATCAATGGGCCATGTTGAGTCTCGCCTCTTGAGGGGTGGATTCATCCAACGCTTAACCTCCTCACAACTTCACTGAATCCCACGGTCCTTGCAACTTCGCGAGTTCTCCACAAAGAATTTTAACCGCTTGTTCCCTCCTTGACAACTTCTACGAAATGAACCAGAGTTCTTCCATTGGAACTTATCTTCTACAGAGGTGACTTTGATCCTGTCCCCCTTTGATCACTTCAAAGGCGTTAACCCTCCTGAGCTTTCTCTGTGAGCCTCAAGCCTCGAAAGAACTCCTGCACGCACTCCTTGCGGCAACCTATCAAATACTTCTGCGTATTTGATTCTTCGACTCTGTGCATCCTTTGCAACAACAGTCCTCTGCCTTTCAACCTTAGTTGATAAGTCATAATACTTCCAACAGCCCACGCACTCCTTGCATGACTTATTTGCTTCTCCTGCACTTCTGCTGGAATGAGAACAACGATATCTCTCCTAAGCTTTCTGAAATAAAACTCAGAACCCTTGTCAATGCACACCTTGCGAACATTTCACTACACTCCTTGCATGAACTTCTCTTTCTCAGGAAGAGAAACAATTGAAACTCATTCTCTTTCTCTCTCAGAATTCAAACATTTAACATGAAATCATACATTCAACACAGTATTAAAGCAAATGCATAACAGAGAGAATAAATCAACTGTAAGCATACCATTCACCCTGTATAAACAGAAAACATCATAACACCATGAAATCTGACTCAAAGCTTCATATATTAATTCAAAGCTCCTGTACATGGACTTTTTCTCTACAACCCTCTTTGCAGCTCTCTTCTTCTATCTTGTGCTAATGATAATGATACAATGATACAAGAGTGAGGGTGTCTATATTCGTTTTCCCTCCTGCTCTATAAACTGTCTAATCTATAATTTAAATCTACCTACTTTCATTAATAGGGCTTAAATGCCTCAATACAAATAACAAATGAGAGCAAATCGCTCATGATTTGTTTACAATAGATAGACATAAATGCAAGTATGCTCCTAGCTATTACATTTATATCTGCTTCTTAATCTTTCAAAAACATTTCAAAATGTGAAAAATGTGCTGGTGCTTTTCCCAGTTGTCTTTCGCCTTCATGCTTGCTTGGCTGCTGATGATGCTCCTGCATCATACTCCCTCGCTTGAAAATTTTCATGAACTTCTGTTCATGAGCTCTTGCACAGTCTGTCCATGCTTTTGAATTTCTGCTTCATCTTCCCAATTGGCATCTTCAAGTGGATGTCCCTGCCATTTGACCAAGTATTCAAAATACTCCTTCCTTCTGGTCTTTTTGCTGACTCTCTTGTCAATTATGCTTTCTATCTATGGCTTTTCAGCTACAGGCATTTGTTTGGTCCATTGAACTTCTGCCTATTCATCCTCTGCTCCTGCTTCTTCAGCTCTGTAAGGGTACAAATCCGCAATGTTGAATATCGGTGAAATTTCGATCCCATCGGGTAATTCAATCTCATATGCGTTTGCCCCAAATTTCTTCACAACCTTACATGGTCCAATCTTTTCCATCTTCAGTTTGTTATATGTTCCTCTTGGGAACCTCTCCTTCCTCAGATGTGCAAGAATCAGATCACCAACTTCAAATTGAAGTTCTCGCCTGTGTTGATCTGCTCTGCACTTGTATTCTTGGCTCGAACTCTGCAATCACTCTTTGACTCAACTGTGAAGCTCCTTCATTGCTTCTGCAGAGTCTTCTGCACTAGCACTTCTGAATTCACTTCATTCTGAATCTTTCAATTCAGAAACTCCCCTTGGCTGCATTCCATACACAATCTGAAATGGACTCTGCCCTGTGCTTCTATTGATTGAATCATTGTAAGCAAATTCTGCCTGTGGCAGAATGTGATCCCATTGACTCTGGTGTTCAGTCACTAAGCTCCTCAACAAATCTCCCAAGCTTTTGTTCACAACTTCTGTCTACCCATCCATATGAGGATGATATGCTGAGCTAAATGACAAACTTGTCCCCATCTTTTTCTATAAAGTCCTCCAGAAATGTCCCACGAACTTGGTATCTTAATCCGAAACAATACTCCTTGGTAAGTCGTGAAGTCTGACGACTTCCTTGAAAAACAGGTTTGCAATATGAGTTGCGTCATTGGTTTTCTGGCATGGTATGAAATGTGCCATCTTGGAAAATCTGTTGACTACCACAAAGATTGAATCACATCCTCTTTGCGTCCTTGGCAGTCCCAATATAAAATCCATGTTCACGGCATCCCACGACCTCTCAGGTATGGGTAATGGCTGGTATAACCCTGTGTTCTGCCTTTTCCCTTTTGTGTGCTAAAAAATCTTGCATCTGTCCACAAATTTCTTGATATCTGTCCTCATCCCTGGCCAAAAATATGAGCCATTCAATTTTGAGAACATCTTATCATGACCGAAGTGTCTGACCAATCCTCCACTGTGTTTTTCCTTCAGCAAATTCTCCCTCATGGAGCATTTTGGAATACATAGCTCATTGCCTCTGAATAACAATCCATCCTGGATCATGTATTCAATCCATTGGGTTTTGTCCCTGAGAATTGGATTCTCAGACGCCTCATATGCTTCCTTAAAATCTGGATCATCCTTGTACATTTCTTTGAGGTTATCAAAACCCAAATCTTTAACTCTGAATTCCTACATAAGTAAGTATTTCCTGCTCAAAGCATCAACAACTTTGTTAGCAGTTCTAGAAATATGTTTAGTGACAAAAGCAAAATTATGCATGAATTCAACCCATTTAGCATGTTTTTGATTCAACTTCTCCTGTTAAGTCACGAATTGTAAAGCATGATTATCACTGTACAAAACAAACTCTTTAGGAACCAAATAATGTCTCCATTTCTTCAGCGCTTTTATGACCACATAGAATTCTTTATCATATGTGGAGTACTTAACCTTCGCTTCATTCAGTTTCTCACTAAAGTATGCGATTGACCTGTCGTCTTGGCTCAAGACCACTCCAATTGGAAACCCACTCGCGTCACACTTGACCTCGAATGTATTGCTAAAGTTCGGTAAAGCCGAAATTGGTTGCTCCATGATCTTCTTCTTCAGTAGATTGAAACTCTTATCCTCTTCCTCTTTCCAGTGAAAAGATTTATGTCTTTTCTTCACCATATCCATCATCGGTGCGCTAATTCCATTGAAATTTCGTATGAATTTCCTATAAAAACTAGCTAAACCATGGAAGCTTTGAACTTCAAACACACTTCTCGGTGATGACCAATTCTTGATTGCATTCACCTTTTCCGGGTCCATCTTCAACTCATTTGCAGAGATAACAAAACCCAAATAAATGAGTTATGTCCTCATAAATGATGATTTCTTCATATTTATCAAAAATTTCTCTTGCTGTAATCTCTTCATCATTGCATCTAAATGCTTTAAATGCTGTGCTTCAGTCTTGCTGAAAATTAATATATCGTCAAGATATACAATGACAAATTTCCCTATGAAATCCTTAAGGACTTCATTCATCAATCTCATGAAAGTACTGGGTGCATTTGTTAAACCAAATGGCATGACAAGCCATTCATATAGTCCCTCATTCGTCTTGAATGTTGTCTTCCATTCATCACCTTCTTTCATACGAATCTGATGATATCCACTTTTCAAATCAATCTTTGAAAATAATCTTGCTCCACTCAAGCAATCCATCAAATCGTCCATCCTCGACAATGGAAATCTGTATCTGATGGTGATCTTATTGATTTCCCTTGAGTCTGTACACATCCTCCAACCTCCATCTTTCTTTGGGCTTAGCACTATTGGAACAATGCATGGACTCAAGCTTTCTCTAATCAATCCCTTGTCCATTAATTCCTGGACTTGTCTCTTGACTTCTTCATTCTCCTATGGCTTCAATCTGTACGCTGCTTTGTTTGGTAAACTAGCTCTAGGTATAAGATCAATGTGATGGCTTACACTCTTGATCGGTGGTAACGAATAAGGTAGTTCGTCCACTACTATATCAACAGACTCTTCCAACAACTTCTGGATTTCCTCTGGTAAATCATCCACTCTCGTACTGGTCAAAACAATTTTGGGCTTCCTGACCACAATAAACTGTGTGTCTGCCTTCTTCTTAACGTCCTTAAGAAGTTCCTTCCCACTCATGAGAAGTACAGTGTTGTTCACCTCTGGTTTTACTTCTTTGTCCTCAATCGACAACAACATGTGCATCCTACCATTCTTTTCCAGGGTGTATGTGTTCTTTTTCCCATCATGAATCACATTCCTGTCATATTTCCATGGTCTACCCAACAATAGATGATAAACATCCATGGGAATGACATCACATAATATTTCATCCTTATATCCCCCTATTTTAAATTCAACTAAACATTGTTTAGTGACATTTACCTGATGTCCTTTTTGTAGCCACGAAACTTTGTATGGACTTGGATGTACGATAGTCTCCAGCTCTAGATTTTCTACCATATCTGTAGAAACGAGATTGTCTATGCTACCACTATCCACGATGACTTTGCATACTCTGTCTTTTGTTTTGCAAGCAATCCGAAACAAACTGTTCCTTTGGGCTAGGTTCTCTGTTTCCTTTTCTGGCATTAAGAGAACTTTCCTCATCATCAAGGATCTTCCGCCCTCAACATCTTTTGCCTCAACATTCCATCCTTGTGCTTCGACAATGTGAGTCTCACCACCTTCTTTCTTTCTGTTTGGACACTCATAAGATTTATGTTCATTTTTCCCACAGACAAAACATTTCACTTCGCCTCCTCGGCCTCTTCCTCTTCCTCTAGCTCAAGGAAAAGTATTTCTATCAGCATACTACCCTCTCTGTGAGCTTCTTCCTCTCTCATTTTGAGTTTGAGGTTTCTTCCCCTCTTCTTTAGGTCTCTGAGTTCTATCTTGGGCAATTGTTTTGCCTCTGGCTTGACTTCTGCCTCGGCCTCTTTGACCTTTCTTTCGACTCAGCTTCTCTTCAGCTTTCAGAGCCATCTGATCAGCATCTTCCACATTTCGAATGATCATCATGCTCATCTCATCTTGCATGTCATATCACAGACCATTCATGTATTTGGCAACCTTTTCATCATCGCTTTCCTGATGAATTGCTCTGATGTTTATCTTGTAGAATTCTTCAGTGTATTCTTTCACTGACTTCAGCTTTTGTCTCAAATTATGAATCCTCTGAAACAAAGTGATTTGATAGTCCTTGGGTATGAATTTGGATTTCATATTCGCAACCATTCTATCCCAACTTTTGATTTTCTGCTTGCCTTTGCAGCGTTTGTCAGCCTGCAATTCATCCCACCATAGTGTTGCATGCCATTTAAGTCTGGTGAAAACATGTTTGACCTTCCTATCTTCCTCGACATCTTCATAGTTGAAGTATTTATCCAGAGCTCTAATCCAGTCTAGAAGCTCTTCAACATCCAGGTTTCCCTCATATACTGGAATGCCCATCTTTGCTCTGGCACCTATCCTTGCAACAACCCTGAATAGGAGTTCGTCTGCAGCATCTTTGACTTTGATTTCTTCTCCTTCGTTTCCAGCTTCATTTTCACTTTCACCCTCACTGATATCCCCATCGTCGACTGTGTGCCTCTGTGCTGCCTTCATGGCATCAATCCTGGCACGTATTTCACACATTTCCCTTTCCACTGCTAGATCAGGCATGGGTCTGTCTCTTCTTCTCGACGGCATGGATGAAAATGTTTCTCTTTTCTCTGCTACAGAAAGCAAAGACTTGTTCTACAACTCTGATACCACAACTGATGCGTATCATAGTACTCTTCTTCCTCTTGCTTCCTCTGTCTGCAATATACAAACAAAGTCAAGCTCTGATACCACAACTGATATGTATCAGAGTACTCTTTTTCCTCTTTCTCCCTCTGTTTGCAATATACAAACAGAGTCAAGCTCTGATACCACAACTGACGCAGACCCCAAGACCCTCAAGTTGAAGTCCACTATAGGATCATTCTAAATCTTCCCTCTTGAGTCTGATTGACTCTTTGATTCCCCATAGAGAATCTCACACACACACAATGGTGTTTTTCCATAGGTCCTTATGAGTATGCCCCATGTGATCAACCACAGAGCACCACTCAAGTCTCCCGATCTCAGTAAGATCGCGCCCTTCACAGAACCGGGACTTCGGGTTTCGCAATTTTGTGATCCCTGTTGTTGAGAGTTCCCGTCTCTACAACCTCTGAAACTCGAAATGTCGAATTCCGATGCTCTCAACAAAGGTTGGCTTCAAGGTGATTTTGGACAGGTTCATTTGGGTGATGATGCACCATGCAAAATTGTTGGAATGGGAAAGGTAAAAATAAAGAAAAGAAATGGAAACCAATGGTTGTTGAGAGAGGTAAGACATGTTCCATATCTAAGGAAAAATCTAATTTCAACAGGATAGTTGGCAAGTGAAGGTTGTATATCCATATTTACAGATAAGATGTGGAAGGTCACCAAAGGATAATTGGT
>SNQJ01S0088040.1:4417-33576 GCA_010110895.2 Picea sitchensis | reverse complement strand
CTCTTCACTTCTAGTTGGTTCTTTTCCAACTCAAGGAGGAAACCCTAAATGTAAATTTACTAAGGCAAGGATACTTAGATATTCAAGAAGTTCCATGAAATATAAGAACAAAATTAGAGTGATTGAATCTAATTAGAGTGATTATAGTTGAATCAGTAATCTTTTTACTCTATCAAAAGTGGATAAACCATAAAATCTTTCTAAGGAGTTAAAATAAATCATAAAATTTGATTTAAGGAGTGAAAATAAACCATAAAATAGTTCAATAGAACCAAATTACTAAATCACATAGAAAAATTTTAAGTACTAACCTTCAAAATCTCAGCTATGTAGAGTCTGATCAATTCAATGTTTCTCTTTTTGAAAGAGAATTGAAATCAAGATTTCATAAAAAACCAGAACACCATTGCATCAGAACACCCGAATGATTTTCGCAACTATAGAAAATGATTGTCACAACTATAGAAAATTTGTCGTAACTGAGATATATATAGGATTGATTTGTCGTAAATGACCATTGATTCTCACATGTTCCATTGTTGGTCACTATAGTGACTAACTGGGGGTTGGTTTCTCTACCGACCAACTTTTGTCGTTAGAGCGACCAACTTGGAAGGTTGGTCAAGCGACCAACATTTGGACCCCGAAAAAAAAAGTATATTTAGTCCAAAAAAAGAAAAAAAATATGACGAAATTTTAAACCATCGTAATATTTCATCGTAATTTGTGCCCAATGTAGTAGTGTGGTCTGAAGTGTGTGAGATACAAAAATATCCCCACTATCTGTTTGTACAGTGTGTTGTCAACTAGTGGAGTGTCCCCGCCATCCTCAAGTCTGACTCTTGATAGGAAAGGATTCAGGGCAGAATTGCAGTCTATCATGTGAAATCTATCAAGGAGATCTTGTGCATACTTGTCCTGAGATAGTTTGATGTTTGATGCATCCTAACTGATATTGAGTCCAAGGAAGAAATGTAGTGGACCCATGTCCATCATAAAGAAAATATCATGAAAAATCCTCTTGACTGCAGCAATATCTGAAGCCGAGCAACCGGTGATCAGTAAATCATCAACATAGAAAACTAGGAGTAGAAGTGAATTAACCATCCTAAGCATATAAACATTTGGGTCTGACTTACAACGTACAAAATTATATGACAACAGGTAGGAATCCATATTGGTATACCATGTCCTCGGAGCCTACTTGAGGCTATAAATAAACTTCTTCAGTTAACAGACCAAAGATGAATCCTGAATAAATACCTGGGGCTGCTCCATATATATATCCTCAGAGAGATCGCCATGAAGAAATGCATTCTTCATGTCCATATGATGGAATTTCCATCCCTTGGTTGTCGCAATGGAAAGTTCCAAACATATGGAATCCATCTTCTCTACTGGAGCGAAGGTCTCATCATAGTCAATTCCATGCACCTGATCAAATCCTTTGGAAACTAGTCTAGCTTTGTATCTCCTAACCTGTCCATCCACTACGCTCTTGGTCCTGTAGACCCATCTACACCTGACAAGTTTCCTTCCTGAAGGAAGGGGAACCAAATCCCAAGTCTGGTTCTCGAGGAGGGATTTATACTCCTCATGCATGGTGGATTCCCAAAAGGGATTTCCAGTAGCCTTGCCATAAGACTGTGGATTTGAAGACTGAACCAAGAAAATATGTCTCAGTGGCATCGGTTCAGTGGAAGTGAGTACAAGAGGAGGCTCCTAGAAATCAGATCAAGTCTTCCTAGTATCAGTTGGATCCCCAACAAGATCCCATGCATCCTGAATAGTAGTCTTGACCCACTTGGGCCTATGTTCTAGCTCTGCATCTGGATGTACTGACTCTACATCTAACTATAATGACTCTGTATCTGGATCATCTGAATCCTCTGAATCAAAACTTTCATTTGAATAAGAGTCGACATGTGCATGCTCATCATCTCTGACAGGTGGAAGAACAAAGGTGTTTTCATGCGACTGTTGAGGTACATGTAAGACACTTTCCTCAAATTGGAAACTATGCTCAATGATGAGCCTGTCTGAGGAAATATCAATGAGTCTGTATCCCTTCACACCATTGAGTTATCCAAAAAATATACACTCTATGCTCTATGGATCGAGTGCCTTCCTCTTCTCAGATGGAATCCTGGCCCATGCACGTAAACTGAAAATATGAAAGTGGTTCACTTCCAGTTTGAGGTCGCTCCAAGCCTCATAGGGGGTCTTATCCTTGACAGATCTATGGGGATATCTTTTTTGGATGTAGGTTGAAAAATTAAGTTCTTCATCCTATAATCTATGTGGAAGTGACTTTGCATGTAGCATGCAAGATGCCATCTCTTTTACAGATCTATTTTTCCACTTAGCAACTCCATTTTACTGCAAAATATAGGGAACAATGTGTTGCAATTGAATCCCTGCCTCATTATAAAGATTTTGTATCTCACGGTTGACATACTCTCCTCCGTTATCTGTTCAGAGGACTTTTATTTTCTTTCATGATTGTGTCTCAACATGGGCTTTGAAATCTTTGAGGTGTTGAAAGACCTCAGATTTTTTCCTGAGAAAGTAAATCCATGTGAAGCATGAGAAATAATCAACAAAAATGAGAACGTACCTCTCTTTACTGATCGATGGATGCAGAAAAGGGCCCATGAGGTCACTATGGATCAGATCTAAAGGACGGGAAGCCTTCCGAGTCTTTCCTTTATCGAATTTCTCTTGAGGGTGTTTTCTAAGAACACATCCCTCACAAATTCCTTTGGAGAAGTGGATGTCGGGTAGACCATCAACCATTCCCTACTTTCTAAGATGTTGCATATATATGAAATTAAAATTCTTGAACCTTTCATGCCATATCCTACTACTTTCATCAACATGGGTAAGTAGTAATGTAGAATCTGGTTCAATAAATTCAGAAAATGTAGAGTCTAGATTGATGATTTACCTCACTGGTAGCAACCCTGGAATTGGTTTGCATGCCATTGACATCCACTACATCAGGTGTGAATATGACTCTCTTTCTGGTGCCAGAGTTTGTCATATGATACATGGAAAGAAGATTGACGGAAAGTTTGGGAACATGTAGCACATTCTCGAATCTTTTGTTTGTGAGTTCAATCCTTCCTTTGTCAATGAACTCGACTGGAGAGTGTTCCCCCATCAGAATAGGAGGAACTTTGCATGCATCTAATGAAGAATAGACATATTTTTTAACAACCATGTGGTGTGATTCTCTTGAATCTATGATCCAATAATTGAGAGAGGAGGTGATGTCAATCAAAGCATGGCTAGAATTGCCTTTCTTGAGATTCTGATCTTCTGACTTCTTCTTCTTGGAACCCTCAGGGATGCGATCTCCAAGGTTGTTTTTATAAAGTATTTGGGTCATTAGATCTATCTGTTTCTTCATACATGTAGATTCTGGATGGAATCATTTATGGAAGTAAGTGCATTTCTCCCCTTTTCTTCCCTTTCCACCTTTGGATCAAGAGGCATCGTTGAAGTGTTTTGAGTACCCTTCCTTTTTTGTATTTTCATGTGCTTTCCTTTTGTCTTTCTCTAAGATTTTTGATATTGATGACCCCTACCATATTGCACAGTAAGTGCATGAGTCTTTGGGCCTTTGATTTTTCCGATGTTGATGAGCTTATTCCACTCTTGTGTCAGAGACTCGATAAAGTCCTCAAGAGAGGGCATATTCTAGATGGATCCAGAGGCGAACCTAACTAAATAAAATGTGGATACAAACACTGAGTATTCTGGACCAAGTTTGGAGAGAATGGTGAGAACCATTTGTTTCGCCTCCTTAGATTTATCAACCCCGCAAGCCTTGAGTTGCAACAACAAATCCTTATATTTGGCAAAGAAATCTTAGAGATTGTCGAAGGTTTTTGGATCCAATGTGAGAAATTACACCTCGAGAAAGTGTCTCCTCATCTCATCATGTTTTCCAAAAATCCCTTCCATGGTGGTCCAGGCTTCATTGGGGGTTTTACAGGAGGATATGTGAAAGAGGAGTTCAGGAGAAATGAGACTGCAAATTGTTCCAAATGCTTCATCCATTCAATTTAGATACTTGGATTTTTCTATAGTTGATTTTAGTTCTTTCTCTATGTTCATGGTTAACCTATACAATCCTCTACCTCAAATATGCATTATCATCTTCTCCTTCCATGCAAATCAATTGTATGGTGTAAGAATGAATTCTTTTGGAAATTCCATTTTTCCACTGTCTTCAATCTTTGGTACCTACAAAAATAATTTGGTGTGTCTTTTCCCTAGCAGTATGTAAGCTCTGATACCATGTAAATGTGTTGAACCTACACATAATATATCTAGGTATCAAATGAAATACACAATTTGCAGATAAAATATGAGAAAAGAGAAGCAGGAGAGAAAGAATGGAAGAATTCTCATTAACCAAATGAATGAATGATAATTTACACATGATATACTATGTATAACTCAACTAATGCACACTGGAGGAGAAGCCAATGTGCCATAGTGGTGGTCTAGAGTGATCTGGACACACACCAAAAGTTACGGGAGTAAACTTCCACCTAGTCTAGTCTCTCAGGAAGTTATGGGAGTGAACTTCCACCTAGTCTAGTCTCCCGGGAAGTTACGGGAGTGAACTTCCACCTAGTCTGAGTTAAATAGTCTATCAGTCTTCAGTTAACTGAATAAAATAGAGTGAAGTGAGGAGGAGATCAGGGAATCATGAGTAATGTGCTAGTCTTGTGATGATCCCAAGGACAATGCGCATTATCTGGTGACGATCCCAATGCTGCATGGTGATAATCCCAATGTGGCATCTAGACTCCACTCAACTGATCAAACTGAAGAGTGAAATGAATAGAATATTCTCCTAGAGGAATATTCTCCCTAAAATATAGGAGACTGAATAATGACTAATAAACATAGGGAAAACCTTATGAAAAATAATCCTAGGTGTGTGTGAAGTACTCCAACAGCATGGGCATCGCAGGTTCTAAAGTTGAAAGTACATGAGAAGGCTCCTCATGTTGAGATCGAGTCCTCCTTGAATCCAATGGATTCCATGTAAGGATACCTTCTTTATGAAGTGTGAACTGTGCCTTCTTGGGCATCTCCTGAAGCTTCAACGCTGGCTTCTTATCTTGTTGTACTGCCTGCTTATATCCATGTACAAAATATGAGTGCATGGAATCATCTATGATGTTTGAAACTAATGGAAGGACAAGAGTATATGCATGTTTCACTGGAGGTGCATACAAAGTACTCTGCTTATGTGTAATTAGAAAAGAGGAGTCATTTTTATAAAACTTAGTGAATTTATATAACCTTGACTTGTGATCCACCTCACCAATTGCAATGATGGAATTGTCATGCATGTCAAGTACAAAATTTGAATCTGATCTAAATTCAACCTTTTTACCTTTTTGAGTGATTTGATAAACTGAGAGTAGATTCATAGAAAGATTTGGAGCATGAAAAACATTCTCAAAACGGCCAGTATGGAGTTCCACTCTCCCCCCTCCTGCTACTGCTACTGGAGTATCATCCCCCATGAGAATAGGGGGTCTTGAGCATGGACTCAAAGAAGAGAAAACTTCCTCTTTCACTGGAATATGATGGGTTGCACCAGAATATATAATCCATGAATCAAATGAGGAATTAATTGCAACAAGAGAATGATGATTACCTTTCTTAGGAGAAGGATCTTTTTCCTTCTGCTTCTTGACTCCCTCTGGAATTAAGTTTCCAAGGTTGTTCTGTTGAAGTGTATGTGCCATAAGATCGATATATTTATTCATGCATGTGGGTTCTTCATGATTTATTTTATTGCAGTAAGTGAATTGCTTTCCCTTCTTCTTCTTCTTGGAATCTGAAGAGTCTTTGGAACCTGAAGAATCGTTAAAGGGTTTAGAATATCCATCCTTCTAGTTTTGTTTCTCCTTCCTGTTATGTTTGGATGATCCTTTTACATCATGCATGGTGAGTGCATGTGCTTTGGGATCCTTGATTAGGCCCATCTGAATGAGCTTTTCTTGCTCATGTATGAGAGAATCAATGAATTTATCGATGGTAGGCATCTTCCAATTTTTTCCCATGAGATACCTTCCTGAATGGAAAGTGGAAACATAGAAAAAATATTTTGCTCCTAGCTTGGCCAATATTGTTAGAATAATTTGGTTCACTTGTTTAGACTTATCAATACCACAAGTTGCTAAGATCAATATCAAATATTTAAACTTAGTAAAAAAATCATGTATATTATCAAAACTTTTAGGATCCAAAGTATTCAACTCTACCTCAAGCATATGACCTCTCATCTCATCCTTCTTTCCAAACAAATTTTCCAAGGTAGTCTAAATCTCGTTTGGAGTCTTGCATGAGGAAAAATGAAACCATATATTGGTTTAAATCAACTCAATAAGAACTCTTTTGGATTCATCCTTTCGGTTCTCCCATCTCATCTTCTCAATTGTTGATGTAGGTTATGTTTTTGTCCCCATCGTCAAGTTGTACACTCCTTTCCTTCTGAGTTGGAATTCTTCCTTGGAATTATAATCAAAATAATTGTATGGTTTGAGGATTAACACCAATTTTTAATGTATAATAGGTGTCCTATCCATCTCTCCCACTGTTTCTGAGAACCCCTAAAAATTTACTTTCAATCTGCAAGTGAAAAACTAAGAAATCACTACAAAAAGGGAACTTTAAGTGAAAAATCGTATTAGTTTCAGGAGACGATCTTCCGACTTAATTTATGAGAAAACGGTGAGGAATATTTCCAAATGGTTGAAAACACACTTGCAAAATGGGTCGATTTACTTCTCACGTGATCTGTTTTCTCAAAAAGTTAATATTTTGGGAGAACTCACTACAAAAAGGTACGACCATAGATTCATATCAGTTTCAGTAGGAAATCTTCCGACTTACTTTATGAGAAAATGGTGAGGCATATCGCCAAATGGTTGAAAAACCACTTGAATAATGGGCCTATTTACTTCTTTCTCTATCTGTTTTCTCAAAAAGTTAATATTTTGGGAGAAATCACTACCGAAAGGTATGACCACAGATTTTTCTTGCTAAAACTCTGATATTCCTTATTCTTTGGATTCTCTGTCTTTCTCCAAGTAGTGTAGTTCTTATACCATGTCAATGTTTCATTGAAACATGTGTAGGAGATCTAGCTAAAGAAAGTGCAAAAAAATCTTATCAAAAAAGGAAGAGAGATTCAATATGGAAGAATTAGAAAATATATTCACACTACTCCAATGAGCTGATGATTGATACATAGATGATGATCAATATGATACAATGAATGAGTGGAATACACTCATATATAGGAAATATCATTCCATAATAGAAGAATTCATGCATACACAATAGCATAATAGTGATGATCTAAAATAGAAAGTCTAAAATAAAACTACTCAGTTAACTCTCAGTGAACTAGTGTGTCGAAAATAGAAATTTCTCCAACACCATGTACTACAACAGATCTTCCTAAAAAAAATTCACTATAGAAAGTATAATGCAACAATAATACCTCTAGACATGTGCCAAGAATATGCCTCAATAGGTCAATTTTATTCCTCTAGCTAGTATCACCTTATCCATGATATACCTTATAAACAAAGTGCCATAACCTTACTGATAAGTACTTAACATAACTAACATTGTATTTCTTTAGATCCAACTCATACCATAGGTTCCATACAATCAACAGTCTCTCTAGGGAAAATCCTCAATTTCCCATAACCATATCACATGTAGACAACAATATCCAACTACACATAAAAATATGACATACCTTTTAAACCTATAGATATATCTGTTGTACATGATCATTGTAGACCTCCCTGAGAACTTGCTTTCGGACTCTGAGAACCTGGCACTCTCAACAACTCAAGCTTTCATGGATTTTCCCAAATGTACGTTCCCTCCTTCACTACCAACCTGTGTATGTATGTGACCTCTTCTACTACATCCTATGTACACCTCAAAAACTAGGGTTTTTTCAATATTTGTGCAGCTCTGAAACTTTCATCGTCAACCCTTCTTGCTACTACAGACTTGCGTAACTTCATATGTATTAATGAGTACCTACAATAAACCTTTACAAAATAATATATATTAAATGTTCTCAATAGGTTCTAATAGGAGACCTTTCTCTCTTATTTGTACTTTCCAAGTAGCTTCCTCAAGGGGTCACCTTCTAACTAACTTTACCCAACTTCCTTCTTTTAGGGCTAACCCACTTCTAACCACTTTTCCAATTACAACCATTTTATCCACAAATAGTAAACTCTCCATTTCTAGTTGCAACTAAATTATGTTTAATTATTTTCTTATTGCAACAACTTAACCCATGATTAAATCCTAGTTACAACCACTTTGACTAGTAAACTTCTTCTAGGAGCTTCTAGAATAAATTGACTTCTTTGACCTTCTAGAAGCTTTTAGATAACTCATGAGGGTTATCCAACTTATTAAGGCCATAACTCTCTAACCGTGAGGAGTTATGTGGCGTTCCACATATCACCATAAATGGAATGACATGTACTATCCATCTAGAATAGCCCTACCTTCAAATACATTGTTATTCATGCCTTTATACCTCAAACAAAATCGGGTCCCTTACCCATAACTTTGTGCTACCGAAATTCACTACCAAAATTCTCCAAGGGTTGACATAAATCTATAAGGGTTGACATCAATCTACAATATCACTCTACAAGGGTTGACATCAATGACAACCAACAATCCAAACCAATTGTCCATCAACCTAAGCCAACTGTTTGGCAATATCCCCCTTTGGCATTGATGGAAACACCAACATTGATGGCAACACTTAGTCATGATAACATTCATGCTCATACTCCTCATCAAGGTTTCTATCTCTCCCCCTTTGACATCAATGGAAAAGGGTATCTCCCTTTCAGGTTTCTCCCCCTGACTAAAATCTCCTTGGGGCTGCTCCCCATGTCTAAATGCCTTTGATCTTTCTATGTGTTTCTAAGCCTCTGATTACTCTCTCTCCCTTCATATGAATAATATGTTCCCTTTTGACAAAGGGTATCACTTTGATGCAATGTTGAATTCATATCTCTCATGCTTCCCATGTGACCATCGCTCCCCCTGGAATCATGCTTTTGTTCTCTCTCTCCAAGCATATAACTCTTTATCCATGCATCTGAGAAATATCTCCTCCTGAAATCATACCTCTGTTCTTACCTCTCTGTCTAACAACTTCTCTAAATGATATTTCTGCATGTCTTCCTGCTTCTATTTCTCTCCCTTGAATTCTCTGAATGATGTCATGTAGATGACATGTAGGGCTTCCTATACCTACTTCCTTTTGGATTTTTTGTCCATTGGTGCTTCCTTGTGTAATCAACTAACATATATGAAAAGAATTCAATAATAAGCATTCAAATATTACTGTATCATTATCATCCATTATGATAATGTTCCTTTATCTATGAACCACTTTCTGAATCACTCTCTGAACAAATCTCTGAATCCAATCTCTGAATCCATGCTCTCATCCACTGTCATATATCCGTCCAAAGATGCTAATCCATCTCTGTTCATATTTTCCATGACTCTTCTACTCAACTATCCATAATGATGACCCATATGTCACTGTACTATTCTGAAGTCTTCTTGGCTCCCAATGATCATCAAATGTGTCCACTAATATTCTATATCTACATACCAAACTTTGCATGTTTGGAACAACCTTTAATGATGATACCACTGCCTGAGTACAACCATATACTTTTGCCTATGTAACTTCCAACTGACACATGTTTGGGAACACTTCTTTCTCAATTGATAAATCTATCATTCAATACTTCTGCTATTGAACATACTTCAAACTACTTGAAAGATAAATATTTGATCTGTGGATATGCTATCTAGACTCCCCCTATTCAACATACATATTTGTTGGGAGTCTCCAAGCTGGATGGCCCAGAAAAATATCCCCTCGGATACAGTGTCATCATCATCTTCGTTGGTAGACTCAAGATATTTATGAACTATGACTTCTTTCTTTCTGTCTGTGGATTCATCTTGCACTACAATTCCTGAAAGTACAATCTCTTGAACCTGTTCCTTATTTACGTACTCTTATTTTCTTTCATTTCTTGTCCAAACCTTTATGTATATGATATCTTCATTTTTCTTTGTAGATTTTTATTCATCTCATATTGTTGTTGATCTTGCGATCTATGGGACATGGTCTTTGTTCACATGTTCTTCATTATGATCTTGCTTTCCTTTTCTTTCTCATATTATAGCAAGTCTTGTGATTTCTGACATCTATTCTTCTTTCACTTGCTCTTTAGGGACTTGTTCTTTATTCATGTGCTCCTTTTCTTGTTCTTTTATTTTCCAAAGCTAGGTATATCTGATGTTAGTTTATTTCTTTATGGATGGCACTATCACACTTCTATAGTTTCGAGCTATATGACCATAGTTGTGTAATTTTTAACATTCAATATTATGTGGGGCCACATAAGTATTTATTGCTTGAATATTTCTTCCATGAGCCCTACAATATGCAACCTTATGTCCAAAGTTAGTACAATAAAAACAATGACCATAAAATAAATTTACATACCTAGGAGTGAATGATCCTCTTTGTGGTGTAGTCCTTCTAAATTCCTTCCTTGGTTGATCATAATATTCTCTTCTGTGGATCCTTTCATTATGGTTGAATCTTCTTTGTTGCCTAAATGTGGTAGGTCTTGTTGAAGATGTATCTATATTATACTCATTCTTCTTTGATTCTTGCTGACCATGATTCCTTCCTTTGACTACTTCTACATAACTCTTACTCTTTTATTCATTCTTCTTTTTTGGCAACCCGAAATGATTCTCTTCATTCTCTACTACTGATGTGGATGTTTTTGTCTCTTCAACATTCTTGTTGAGCTTGACGATTTTAATTCTTAATGTGACAACTTCTTCTTCAAGCTTCTCAACCTCTTCTTATTTTTTCATTATCTGAGACTTCATGACTTATTATGTTCTCTTTGCTTCTTCAAGTTGGATTTTCAATGTAATTATTTCTTCTTCGAGTCTTCTCTCTTCTTACCCAAACTCTTCCTCAAGCTGGTTTAAACCATCGGTTCTTTCCTTGAGATGATATGTCGGTATATTTTCTCTCGTTTTTGGTTCTTCCTTTTGTGTTGCTATGTTGGCTTCTAAACACTTCTTTGATCTTCTAGAGTTTCTTCAATCCTTCTAGCCTCTTCTAGCTGAGCACTTAAATTCTTGATGACTTGTTGAGATTCTTCAGAACCTTGAACACTTTCCTTTTGTTTCATCAATTCTTTCTTGAGTGACTTATTTTCTTCTCTTTCTTTCTTTAGTTCATCTAAAGCATCGATTAGTTCTGCTTCACAATTGTCTTCTATTTCAATTGGATTTCCTGTCTCATTACCTTCAGGGCATTCAATTTCAAGATGTCCGTGTTTTTCACAATTAAAGCAAAAAAACATACATATGTTGATTATGTACTCTTCTTATTCTTAATCTGTCTGACATGATGACCATATTTCTTCTTGTTCTATACTTTCATCTTCTTTAGAATTCTCTAAATCTGTGATGGGTGAAGAATAGATATCATGTAATTTATCCCAAAGTTCTTTAGCTAATGAACATTTACCCACTTTGTCCTTAATTGAATCATATAGTCCTTCCAAAATGAAATCCATTGCAATTTTGTTATTCTTCTTCAATTCCTTCTTGGTTGTAGTCTTTGCTTTCTTTGTAGTGTTGTATCATGTCACAACTGAATACCAAATATCATATCCATGTGCCTCTAAAAAGGTTATTGTTCTTATGCTCCACATCTCATACTTTAGACCACTCTGACCATGAAACATTGGTACTCCATTCCCAGTAAATTCCATGATCTCCTTCCGGTGGTTAAAATGTCTCGTGAAGGAACTGACTATGATACCAATTGTTGGATTACTGGGGGGGGTGTGTTTGAATCAATAATGAACCATTTATACCATTTATTAATCCTTTTAACCACAATGTATATTCATTTAACTTATTCGACAATGTTCATCAGTTCACCATTAATATATTATTGCATCATAAAACATTGACATCCATCAATGCATAATAAAAATTAATAGATGCATCCACACAACGCACAGTACACCAATATTTTACGTGGAAACCCAATGTGGGAGAAAACCACATACAAATTTTCTTATATGTCTTTAATAATTACAGTCAAGGAAGCACTAACTTCCAATTCTCTAGCACCAACTGGAAGGAGGCTCCAACCCCCTATTTTCTTAGGCTACAACCTGAGGGAAGCTCCATCTCCCCAATTCTCTGGCTACAACTAGAAGGTGGCTATAACCCCCTATGTTCTCTGGCTACAACCACATATCCTTTCCCTGTCCAACCGCCCTGAAATATAAGTGTCAAATGATGAAACCACTGCCACACTGTCACTATGAGATATACCATTGTAAACCTATACCAATCTGTGCCAACCACCCGTAACCAACCTGTACCAATAGCCTGTAATCAACCTATACCAGAAGTTATCCTATACCAACAAGTACACAACCTATATATGTTGCAGCTCACGTATGTATGCAACTTTTCTATACTACAGCTTAGATATGTAAGTGTCATGTCTATACTGCAGCCTACATATACCTTCAGAAAGCTAGGATTTTCACTTTTCTGAAACTCAGACACTTTTCTTCTTCTGTCACATCAACCTACAACCTATCACAACTTGTACCAATCAACATGTACCAATCAATTTGTACTACCAACCATGTACATCAATCACTCACACAACATGTACTATCACAGGTGCATCAACTATGCACACCACATCCTGTCACCACAACCTGTCACATCAATCTCATCAACCAAATCATATCTACTCACCAAGATAAATCACCAAGACAACTCTCAAAAAAATGCACATTATCACCAAGATGTGCATCACCCAATACTACCCTCAAACATGAACAAGATGTACCAAGATCAAGATGTGCTTCTAAAAGTATAAAAGTCATATATGCCACATCATCCATAAACTATGTGCCAACAATACTACTACCAAGTGCCTCTAGCAATGTACCAAACATGTACCAATCATGTGTTACCAACACTACTAGAAAGTACCTCTAACAATGTACCAAACATGTACCAATCATGTATCAACAATTCAAACTATGAATCATCAAGATGTACCAGCATCACCATACAATACACCTCATGTATGTGCCAACTCATCAACTATATGTCCCAACATGTATCTCAACCATGTACCAAAGACATATACCAATATAACCAACAAAAGTCCTCTATCAATACATCACACTATCCATTATCCAAATACCATAAACCCTTACATAAAACCATGTGCCACAACCTCACTGTTATGTATCCTCAAGTGTGTACCAATCATATATCAAGACCACTAACAAAAACCTTTCACAATGTACCATAATATTTGCCAATAAATATTACACATGTATTAGCCATGTACTACAACAGATCTGCCTCAAAACCATTCACTACAACAAGTATAATGCATTAATAATACCTCTAGACATGTGCCAAGAATATGCCTCAATAGTTCAATGATATACCTCTATATAGTATCACATTATCCATGATATACGTCATAAACAAAGTGGCATAACCTTACTGATAAGTACTTAACATAACCAACATTGTATTTCTGTAGATCCAACTCATACCATAGGTGCCATACAACCAACAGTCTCTCTAGGGAAAATCCTCAATTTCCCATAACCATATCAGATGTAAACAACAATATCCAACTACAAATAAGAATATAACATACCTTTTGAACTTGTATATAGATCTGTTGTACCTGATCACTGTAGACCTCCCTAGGAACTTGCTTTTAGACTCTGAGAACCTGGCATTCTCGACAAATCAAGATTTCATGGCTTTTCCCAATTGTATGCAACCTCCTTCATTGCCAGCCCACGTATCTACGTGACCTCTTCCACTGCAGCCTGAGTACACCAAAAAAACTAGGGTTTTTTCAGTATTTCTGCAACTCCAAAACTTTATCCATCAACCCTTCTTGCTACTACAGACTTGCATAACTTCATATGTATTAATGAGTAGTTGTAATAAACCTTTACAAAATAATAGATATTCAATGTGCTCAATAGGTGCTAATATGAGACCCTTTCTTTCTTATTTATACTCTCCAAGTAGCTTCCTCAAGGGGTCACCTTCTAACTAACTTTACCCAACTTCCTTCTTTTAGGGCTAAACCACTTCTAACCACTTGTTGACTTAGAACCACTTTATCCACAAATAGTAAACTCTCCACTTCTAGTTGCAACTAAAATATGTTTAATTATTTTCTTATTGCAACAACTTAACCCATGTTTAACTCCTAGTTACAACCACTTTGACTAGTAAACTTCTTCTAGGAGCTTCTAGAATAAATTGACTTATTTGACCTTCTAGGGGCTTCTAGATAACTCATGAGGGTTCTCCAACTTCACAAGGACATAAATCTATAAACGTGAGGAGTTATGTGGCATTCCACATATCATTGTAAATGGCATGACATGTACTATCCATCTAGAATAGTCTTACCTACAAATACACTGATATTCATGCCTTTATACCTCAAACAAACTCGGGTCCCTTATCCATACCTTTGTGCTACTAAAATTCACTACCAGACTTCTCCAAGGGTTGACATCAATATCCAATATCACTCTCCAAGGGTTGACATCAATATCCAATATCACTCTCCAAGGGTTGACATCAATGACAACCAACAATCCATCAACCTAAGCCAACTATCTGACAACTACCTTACATCAAATACCTCTATCTCTAGACCAAATACCTCCTACACCTCCAGGTCCTACCCCTCTTGGTTCTGAACACCACTCTGAAAGTGAACATTTCAGATATGATTCTAAGAAAAAATGGATCAAAATATGAATGCCATCATAGCATGGATGTATAAAGGATCCTTAAACTTACCCGATCTTATTCATGAACTGCCTAAATGTCTAGAAAGACTTTTTCCAAAGGTTGACCCAGCAAATTCTTGTTCCTCAGAAGATCGCATCGAGAACTTATATTTAGCCATTTGAATCCTTGATGTTCGCCAAAAAGATGTGATATGTAGGATCTTCCCTTACACATTCAAGAATAAGGCCTCTCCATGGTATAACAATCTACCAGACGAATCCATAATCTAATGGGATGATTTTGAGAAAACCTTCCTTAGAAAGTTCAGAGACGATAAAACTCCCGCAACCCTATTCAAAGAATTGGTGGCTCTAAAAATGGAGAAAAAGGAGAAGGTAAGAATTTCAACCACATTTCACTACTATTGAAAATACATTTTCTATTGATTTTTTTCTTGTGAATCCCTAGCTGTATAATATTACACTTCGACATTACACCCCTCCATAGGCATGTTTGTTAAGTGAGCTGGAAAATTTACATTATCCTAGAAATTTGAAGAAGCCAAGGAGGTTGAGAAAGAGTTTCTCTATTTAGGTAGCCATCCTATAGCTGAAAAAACCAAAAACATCAGGAAGAAACCTTTACTCCTGACCAAACCCACTGAAAAAGAGCCCAAGGACTTAGAAAACATAGTCAAGTTGGTTAAAAATTTGTCCAATGAAGTAGTGGACCTCCAGAAAAATGTTGGTGAAGGATCTTCCAAGAAGAAACCTTCCCGCCCATTCTTTAAAAAGAATGATAACCCATATAAACCACCAGATATCCTTGGTCTTACGATAAATCTGGATGATTTCAGTATGGACAACTTTTGTTCCTATCACCAAATGAACCATTATGAGAAAACTTGCCCTCAATGGATTAATTCCATGACCCTGGTCATCAACCAACTGTTAGATCAACAAGAAGTTTATGATGATAAAAAAATAAAAAAAAGACGATTGAGGACAAGGATACAAAAGAGGAATCAACCATGTTTTTTTGGGACTAGTGTTTAGATTCATAAGACAAATAGATCGAAGATATTTCTATAGGAGATACCCATATTCCAAAAGGTGATCCCAAAGACTATAACTTATGCAACAAAGGGGAAATAGATAGAATTCCTTTACCCTAAAAAATTGTCCCTACCCCTATGAAAACAAGTCCTCCCATGGCTACTCAGAATCCAAACAATCCTACACAGCCCATCATCGATCCCAACACTTCGCAAGCAAACAAAAATCTGGATAGATTTGAAACTCATGCCTTATAATACAATGTCATTGAGTATCTAAAGAAAACCAAAGCTAATATTTCCCTATATGAAATTTGTGCGCTTCCTCAGCAACGATATATCATTCTTGACACATTCAAGTCCACTAACCCTCAAAAAAAATTTGTTGTTGTAACAAACAACACTCCCAAAAATGTTGAAATGAAAGAATAAAACAAAGTTGAAACTAAATCTATTGAACACAGATAGTATAGGGTCGCACTATTTCAATGTGCACAATTGCTTAGTATACTTTGGTGCTTCCTCGAATGTGATTACGTACTCGGTTTATCAAAAGATAAATGTTCTCTGAGAAAAGAGCATGACTAGGATCATACAATTACATAGATCAAATGCTAAAGTAATGGGTGAACTCACAGATGTCATGATTAAACTAGCTTCTAACCCCATAGTGCATCAAGTTATTGATATTATTGTAGTGTATATTCCATAATCTTATGGTTTATTGTTGAGCATGGAATAGTCTGCAAAACTACAAGGCTATTTCTCCACAGATTGAACTCACCTATGGCTTCCATACAAGGAACGAACAAACCAAATCAGAGTGGAAAACAAATACCACATGAAACACACAGTAATTGAGATTGAAGGTAAGAACGAACCCATTAGTTTCGCTCATAACGCATTAGGAATTTTTTTTTTAGAGGTTGACCATGGTTGTTATACAACATAGCCATCTTCGCTCCAAAAAGACAAACAATCTAAAATCCTTCATTGCACTCGAACTAAAGAAAATGATTGTAATATAGTAGAAGTAGATAGTTTATGTTTTAGTAACTCAATCTTAGGTACTAACATTTGGACATTGTTATTTGATGGCTCCAGATCACAAGAGGGAGTTAGTGCAGGTTGTATACTCAATGACCCTAAAAAATGAAAAAATATTATATCCCATCATCTAGAGTTCGAATGCACCAACAACATTGTTGAATACAAAGTCTTGGTCCAATGTCTGAAAAAGGATTTTGATCTCAAGGTAAAATTCCTACAAGCTTTTGGTGATTTGAAAATAATTTTCAGACAAGTAAGGAATACTATACACTACCTGTCTCCCCATATGAAAGGTTACCAGCATGAGGTATGGAACTTAATAAATTCTTTTGATACCTTTAACATTACTACCATACCTCGTTCTTCAAATGTTGTTGCTAATACTTTAGCTAAAACAACATCTAGATTCACAACCATGAATAATGGTTTTACTGTTGAAATCATTTTCAGGCCTTCCATACCTGACAACGCCATCAACTGGAGGGTGTTCAATGACAACTCTAAACTAATAGACTTCCTTAGTAGTGTTGACGTTTTCTAGGATTCTATGATAGACAACGAGGTACACCAAAAAAACTATAGGATTATCGGGACGAGGCAAATAATATCAAGGATAACTACATCCCAAGGAATGTACTGTCACTCAAAAATATTTTCGATTTACAGTCCAGATTTAGAACAACAATGAATCCAAAGATGAACAAATTAACCATGATGCATGCTTTGGTAAATATAGGCACTTCCGAACAACCTGAATTTATCAACTAAGGCACTTGATGTTCATAGGTAGATAAAGATACCTTCACGTAGCTATTCAAGAAGTATCGAGATGTATTTTCATGGGCCTATGAAGATCTGAAAACATATGAAACTCACATCATTCAATGCATCATTCCCATTAAAGAGAGTGTCAAACCGTTTCAACAAAAACTCAGGAAGATACATACCACTCTTGAGCCATTGATCCAAAAGGAACTAAAGAAACTACTGGATGCTCAGATTATCCTCAAAGTGTGACATTCTACCTGGGTGTCAAATCTGGTACTTGTTAGAAAGAAGTCAGGGGAAATCAGACTGTGTGTAGATTTCATAAATATAAATCGAGTCTCTGACAAAGATAACTACCACGTTCCCTCAACGAAACATTAACTCTAACTTGTCTCTGGTTCTCAGATTTTTTCTCTTCTACACGAGTTTTCTGGATATAGTCAGGTTCTCGTAGTAGAACCCGACCAACTAAAGACTACTTTCAGAACCAAGTGGGGAACGTCCATGTACCAAAGGATGCCCTTTGTCTTGATTATTACAAGTGCAAATTTACTAAAGGAATTTGAGATAGCATTTAAGGGCCTGATCAGTCACAGTGTGTTGATCTACCTCGATGATGTTATGGTGTATTCCAAGAAGGGAGTTTATCACCCACACCACCTGAAATAGATTTTTGAAAGATAAAGGAAGTATGACATCTACCTGAATCCTAAGAAAAGAATCTTTGGTGTTTCAAAAGGAAAAATATTGGGGCACATCATTTCTAAAGATGGGATCTTTATCGATCCAGAATGCACTAAAGCCATCATGCAAATCTCCTTACCAAACAACAAGAAGTCTATGCAATTTTTTTTCGAGAAGATAAAATTTGTGAGAAGATTCATATCTGAATTTTTCAAAATAGTTAAACCTCTTCAACAGATGATTAAGAAGGATGATCCGTTCAAATGGACATCTGTTGAGAAGGAAGATTTTGAGAAAGTTAAGGTTGTCATAGTAGCAGCCCTTGCACTTCAAAGTCCAGAATTATCCAAAGACATCTTGTTGTAGATGTTCTCTTTGGATCATTCTCTTGCAACAATGCTCACCCGAAAGGATCACCAAGGAAATGAATGATCCATAGAATTCATGAGCATGGGACATCAAGTTGTTGAATTGAATTATCCAACGATGGACAAGAAAGATTTCATTGTTCACAAATCTATCAAGAAGTTCATGCCTTACATATTGAATAATCACACCAAGATAATCATCCCTCACTCAATAGTCAGATCTCTCTTTGTTCAGAAGGAATTGGGTGAAAGGTGAGGAAATTGGATGATTTCTTTACAAGAATAAGATCTAGAATTTAAGCCAAAAACTATAGTTAAAGGTCAAGTCTTGTGCAAGTTAGCAATTGAGGCCATGGATTCCAAAAACCAGAAGGAGGAGGGATGACAAGAAGACCCAATACTATATGCACAACATCCTCCTTATGTACCAACACTACATAATTCATGGTACAATGACCTAAAATGATATCTTCAACATGGAACTTCTCCTAAACACCTCAAAGCTATGAAGAAAAGAGAACTGAGATTAAAATCTTCACAATACCAGTTAGTCCATGGTATCCTTTTCAGAAGGAACTATGACGGAGTTCTCCTCCAATGCCTCGAGAAACAAGATGCCAACAAAGTCCTCAAGGAACTTCATGACGAACCATCCAAAGAACATTTCGTAGGAGAAACCATGACTCACAAGATCCTAAGAGCTAGATACTATTGGCCTATGGTGTTTAAGGATTCTCATGCTTACTCTCGCAGCTACAACATTTTCCAGAAATCAGCTGGAAGAGAAAGTAGGTTTGATGTTCCACTCCAACCTATTATTTTTGAAGAGCCATTCGAATAGTGGGGACTAGATATAATCAGTGATATCAACCCTCATTCATCTAGACAACATTGGTATATTCTCACCGCAACTGATTATTTCTTGCATTGGACAAAAGTGGTGTCACTAACTAAGGTAAACGAAGAAGTGGTGATTAATTTTTTGGAACAACACATTATCACCAAATTTGGAGTACCCACTACCCTTGTGTTTGATAATGCTACTTATTTCTTGTCATTGAAATAAATTGTGTTTGGTTTAGAAAAGGGAATCATTATGAAATATGTAGCTAACTATTACCCCCAAGGAAATGGCCTAGATGAGTCTACTAACAAAAATCCGATATGTATCCTAAAGAGAACTATAGTTGATCAATAGAGAAATTGGCACAACGCTCTACCTAACGCCCTTTGGGCAGATCGGATCACTCCAAAATAATATATAGGGACCTCCCCATACTTTCTCATTTATGGAAGGAAGCCATTCTCCCCCCGAACATCTATCTGCCTTCCTTTCAACTCACTCAATAGTCATGCGGGAGGGAATATCCCGCCATCCAAAAATGCATAAACACCTTGGTAAAACTGGAAGAAGATCGAGCTAGAGCCAAAAAAAATTCAAGGTTCGCCAGCAGACCATAAAGCGATGGTTCGATAAGAAATATGCTAGTGAAAAGGACTTTGAGGTTTGTGACCTGGTTCTCAAATGGGACAAGCCACACGAGGATAAAGGAAAACACTCTAAATTTTAACAGCTATGGCTGGGTCCTTTCACAATTAAGGAAAATATTGACCTAGGCACCTACCGATTGCAAAACCTTGAAGGGGATGTAGATCTCCTCCTTGTCAATGACCAAATTCTCAAGTACTATATCAACTAGCCTTTTGAGGCATCTCTCCCGTACATAAATAAGGGAGTCATTTTTCCCATATTTTTTATTTTTCAGTTTGTTTTGTTTTTTGTTTACATGTGCTTGCTTCCCCTTATGTTTTTCATTTTCATTGCTTTTTTTATTTTGGTTAGATTTCCCTCTCTCTCTCTCTCTCAAGATTTTTTCCTGATATTTCCCAGAAAACTTGGTGTTATGAATTTGAATATTAGTCATGATATGGCACATTAGTACCAAAAGTCTCAAAATATGCATTTTGCTTCTAGACATAACTTTATATGTTCTCCAAATCATTATTGTGCATGACCCTAGGTCAGATTCAACAAAGGAACATGGTTCAGTAGAAAATGAGTCTTACACTCTTAAATTGCTACGAGAGTGAGCTAGTGGTCATACCCAAGAGCAATTTCTATGCTTATGTGAAATTAACAAACTAAGACTAATTTTCGAGAGGCACATCTAGTACTCAAGGCATGCTGCTCAAGAACTCAAGAAGATATCTCATCCATAATCAAGTTGGAAGATCTCACTTTCATAGGTGTCATTCCACATGCCTTTAAAGGAAAAATAAAATCCTCCCATCCACCTCTCTCTAAAAGTCAAGATAATATCATCTCATAAAGGTAAAGGCTTGGGGAAAAGCATTTCAGCTCATATATATCCAGGATATCACCAAGATTTGTGAATATATTCAAAAGTTCCTCCCAAGGTTTTTTTGAGAATCTTCCACATACCTTTGTCCAACATCGGACCAACCTTTGAGAGTTTGTCTGCCTCTTCATTTTGGTTCCTGTAGATATGGTTGAAAGAGATCTGTGTGAATAATGTAGTGGACCACTGAATATTTAATATTGTGGATAATTGTTAGGTAGCTAGAGAGGTAGTGGGAGGCCTGGAGGGCCCATAGTGATAATAGTGGAGGTCATTCAATGTAAGATGGATTAGGTCCACTATAATATTAAATAAAGCCTACTATGGTAGTTAGATATAATAAATGTAAGAGGACTTCTTAGAAGGTTCCACCTAACAATAATATTAATTTGATTGTCTTATTTTATGTTTCAATAATAAAGTCTAATCTCTAAATCTATAATAGAACGTAGTTTAATCCCATGTTGGCTAATGCTTATACTAGAAGAAATCGAGAGACTATCTTTACTCAACTTGAAAAATATATATTTATAATTTAAATAGATAATCATCACTTTAAAGTGCACAAAAATGCATCCTATTTTTATCAAGAGAATGAAGTAAGGAGTCTAACATTTAATTTTAAAAATATAATTATGAGACTTTCTTTGTGTTCAATTTTATTATATATTTTAAAAGAGACGCTATAAATCCAAACTTTATAATAATAAAGAGTAACATAAAAAAATTAAAATGTTGAATATGATTTTTTTTAATCTCAAATCTCAAAATTCATTTGATTTATCTTTATTTTCAAATAATAATAAAAAAATTCAATCATAAATTATTATTTTCTAAACACATTATGATTTTAATTCAAATGACAATTAATATCAATATATAAATACTTATAAAATTTTACATCTTAGATATTATCATAATTTTAATTTTATTAATGGTGAAGTCATAATTTTTTAGAATCACATAACATCAAAATATACATAAATTATAAATATAAAAAACTTTAAATTAAATTATATTTAAAATTTAAAACCACCTTTACATCAAAGTTTATAGACAATATATAACATGACAGTTAATGTGGAACACCTCAAAAGTTAGAATTAATATCACTTAACAAAGCAACGTTCAACAAAAAGTGACGCCGAAGTGTGTGTGGAAATGAAGACTGTGGCTTGCCTTATTGACTTTTCTTTACTTTTACATTATTTAAGTATAAATATCATATGCATACTTACAAAATGGTGTATGATAAAGATTTGACAAGATTTATTAAGTTAAAAAAATAAAAGCACGATATTATAAAATGTCAGCACATTTACTTATTCATATCTTATCCTTACTCTACTTAACCTCCACATTTCACATCAATCTTGATCTGTCCAAGATAAATCTCCCATGTACTTCCACTTTTTCTTAATTTGGCGGTTTTTCAAAATTTGCCAACAATGCTTTTCTTGTGCTCGAAGTTGTTCACGACATCGGAAGTTGAAAAAACCATTTAGGAACCACGCAGCTAGAAAGACGAACTATTTCAAGGCGTTCCATGGCTTCCATGTCGGTTGGAAGATGAATGAGTCCACCGTAATAATCATACCTAACATAGAGCGTCTGCATCTTTGTCATGCCCCGAAAATTCCCCTCGTCCTCCATAGGTGTTAGGAGAAGGGTCAATCCTTTGAGATCCCTCAACTACAATGGCACTCGTTGCATTTCCAACAGTGAATTCAACACCTATAAACATCTGTAGATAGATGAGCTTCGATATTCTGACAAGGCAACTATGTACATTTCAACCTAAATTCAAATGTAGCATATATTTGTGTTTATTTATCTATGAATGCAACGCTTTTACCTTGGTCCCATTAACATCTAGAAACTTGAGCTGTCGGACAACACTCAAGGTGGGACACCAAAGAGGGCGTCCATCTCCCTTCGCATAGTTGTTTCTATTGTAAACTACTTTCGCCAGTCTAACTGAGCAGGTCAGTTCCTAATAAATAATTAGCATGATTTTTTCGTTAGAAAGTTAACTAAAATAAAAAGTGAAACAACGCTTGTCAGTCAGAAATAAAGTAGTAAGTCTCCTATTGTTGTTGTAAAACAAAAATCCCCCAGTCTGATAAAAAGAGTGTCTTCTTGCTGAAATACAATGAAGGGTCACTTCTTCTCACTTCTAGTATTGTTCTATTTCATTCTATGTGTATTTTGTATTGTGCAACATTTTATTCTTATGTGCCATCCTACTTTTTTGTTGCATTTTAATTTTTGCATATAGAATTGTGGATCAATTGGTATTAGAGCCTCGATCAAAGCCAACTTTTGCTCAGCCATAGAATTCAGAGGAGAGGCCATCCAATTTTTTTTTTTCAAATCTAGACATCCTTCTCAAGACTTCCGGTGCGCCCTGCTCAGGGCTTCCTGCACGTTCATCTTTCACCATTCTCCAACACCCAGTGACATATCATCATTCGTGGTGAATGAAAATTATGCCACCACGAAGTGAGCTGTCTACAAAGGATTTTGCATCCATTTCCACATCTCCAATTCAGGATTTAACGATGGCTCTCCAAGAGCTACTTCGTCTGCAACAACGTCAAGCTTCGACACCCATGCAGCTCGACACACGCTTCCAAATACCAAAATTTTCAGGCCAAATCAATGGTGAGAATATTGACTCTTGGCTTCATAGTTTTTCCACATGCTTTCGTACATGTCTTGAGATGACGAAAGGCATGAAGCTTCAGAACATCGGTCTGCAACTCGACGGAATTGCGCAGACATGGTGGGACACTCAATTGGAGAATTATTCCTAGGTCATGGACAAAGGCACCTCAATCGAGACACATATACCACACATTACGACGTGGGATTGATTTTTCCATGCTCTCAAAGAGCACTTTTACCCACCAGGATATTGCAAGAACCTCCTCACCAGATGGTTGCAGCTCCAATAACTAGCCAATTAGTCCATACAGGGATACATCGACATCTTCTGCAAATTGTGCATCCAACTCCACATCACCAATCCGGAAGAGGTATTGATTGTCAAGTTCAATTCTGGACTATTGCTAAGCATCCATCATGAAGTTGATTTGTTTGAGAGTTCTTCCTTAGATAAGGCATTTCTTTGGGCCTTGGTCGTCGAGCGTAAAGTGGCTCCTTGAATCCACTCACCCCAATCTGAATATGACCCTTCTACTATTGGCCCTTCTCAGGTTACCCCTACCGTCACCTCCACACTTCGAACGACGCCCTAGTGTACCTTCCAGAAGACCAACTCACATGCTTTTGTTGTCTGTCGGACACTTCAGATCCTTCGCCCCAACAAAACTCTTTTTGCAGAGGTCGCTTAGTCTGATTCCCCTGACCCTCCTGAAGTCGTTTCTCTCGAAAATCCTACAAAAATTGACCCATCTCTAATTCTGATGACCACGAATGAACATGACACCTCTCTTGTGCCCTTGTTTACTCACAATTGTCAAATTAAGCATGAATTGGCTACTCTCATCCTAGACAACAGAATCCAAAAGAACCTCATTTCTCGGGACTTGGTCCAACGCCTACAACTCTCAACTACTCTGCACCGTGAACCATATCAGCTCGGATGGGTACAAAAGTAAGGTCCACGCCTCACTGTCTCCCGATTTTGTGTAGTGACCTTCACTATTTTCCCTTTTTGAGATACCGTGGTGTGTGATGTTTCTCCTTTATATTGTGTTGATCTGTTACTTGGACTTCCCTACCAACATGCCAGAACATTTTTTATCATGCTAAATTCCATAAATAGCACATGCAACATGAGGGATGCACCTATGTTATCACCTCCTCTACCCCTCACTCCACACAGCCTCTGACCAGACAAATAATCATTAAGCAAGTAAATATGAACAAATATGTTTCCTAGTGTTTGGTTCACTCCATTAAACCAAGCCATCTGACCAACCCAACACCTTGGGACATGGATTCCCCGCTCCCAAAAGTTGTCAATGCCTTTCCCCAACATACGATACTTCCCTAATCTTGCTATATTGAGCACACCATTGATCTCATTCTGGAAGCCTCTTCTACTCCACCTTCATCTTCTCCTTGTGCATCTCCAACATTTCTTATGCCAAAACAAGTTTTTTTTCTAGTAGTCTCCGCCAGTAGGTTATGTACTCCAACACAAGTGCCAGCATATTATAACACTTTTCCTGACATTTCCTCTTTTTCCAAACAGATTGTTGAGAAAGCTTCAACCAAACATAATTCTTTCAAATATAGTATAGCAGGGAAAAATCATCTGCAAAGGCATCGCTTCTTAGTTAGAGCAGTTAATCAGACATGGTGTATTGGACGCACCCTTTGTTCTTCTAGGGAGCTTGTATTTAAGTGAAATGTTGACGCAGATAATGAAGCGTTGGTTTATCAGTACCGAGTGCGGTCTGCACATCAACAACAAGAACAACACTCAACACAATGTTATACCCACACTTTCACTTAGTTCCATCTTTAGGTAGTTGTTGCATTAAGAACTACAGTAGAGCGTGAAAAACATAGGTCTCATCAAATTCAGATGCCATTGTTCTTTCACTCAGAAGCTCGTGTATGGATCTTGTGGGACAAGCATCGATTAAGAGGAAAACATCATCAACTGCGCCCACTCAGATATGATCTCGACGTAGTTTGAGAAAGCATTGGAGAGAATGCAATGCAAATTTCCTCATTTGTTGGCGAAAGTGGGGACACTTCCATATTTAAACAGGGAGGAATTGGGCCACCAAAGAGGGTGCCAATCTCCCTTTGCATAGTTGTTTCTATTGTAAAGTTCCCTCGCCAGTCCAACTGAGCAGGGAAGTTCCAAATAAATAATTAGCATGATTTTTTCGTTAGACAATTAACTAAAATAAAAAGTGAAACAACGCTTGTCAGTTATAAATAAAGCAACAAGTCTTCTGATGTTGATGTAAAACAAAAATCACCCAGTCTATTATGTTGTTACACTTTAATTTTTGCATATAGAATTGCGGATCACAAGGACTCAGAAAGTTTCTTAATCCTTGTCCTATATAAATTCAGGTACTTTAATAACTTTAAATTCCCCATAGAATTGGGCAATGATGTGATGGAAGTCTGACTTAAATCTACCACGCACAAATATCTCATATTGTGAAAAAAGCTCGGAGAGATTGATATAAGACCGTTATTATGAGATAGCAATAGACTTTGGAACCTTGGACGTTGGATGCTCTTCTCGATTGTAGAAATCTCATTTTCCGTCAATGAGATTCTACGCAATCCTTGGTACTCTTCCACTAGTATCCTTTCCAATTGTCCTTGAGGTTTGAGAAAACATTTATTTTTCTTAGAAACAACTAAAATCATGCAGTAAGTCATGCATTTTGCATCTCCGTACTCGTCCATCCCCACCAACATATGAAACTTCGATAAGGCATCGATCAATAAGATCCTCCATGTAGGATCACCCTACACTGTAGGACTCTTGTAATTATGCACAAACAAATCCCTGAGAAATCCATGCATGCACTAATTCTTCAGACTCTATTTGAGTATTCTTAGTAAAAACAGAGCAGTAAAGAAAACAAGGCTTTAGATGAAGAGGCAAAGCCTGGTAACTTAACTTAAAAGACAACGTAACTATGTCCCTCATGCCATCTGCTTCATTTAGACGATCAAGGGTTTGTTGCCAGTAATCAGGAAGCCTCCCTACCGATGTTGCCAAATGAGCTCCTATTGTCTTGATGGCCAATGGCAGTCCGCCGCATTTCTTTACAATTTTGTGGGCTATCTCGTCCAGCGCCCAACGCCTGTGGACGTTGGTGATCACCATCTCAAAAATCATGGCGACATGACAATTACCAATTGTTTTCTTCTGATAAACTACTTTTGGGGAGAATTTGATCTCAAGCCACGAAAGCCTTTGCAACCTTTTCACTGCAGGTTGTCACCACAACTTTATCTTAGATTCTGGATGGCAAGCCAATGTCCTCCAAGGAATATCTGTCCCACACATCATCAACTGCAAATGGACAACATTTTCCATCTAATATTTAATGAATCATGTTGATAAAATCCCCCTTGTTTAACTCCTTCAAATCAAAATTTGGCTCTAATTCCCCGAGCACTTGGCGGAGCAACTCCATAACATTGAATTTTTGAAATATTTCCAACCAAACCCGATGGTCAAAACATTGATGTATATCTTCACTATTGAAAACACATTGGAGCAGAGGGGTTTTGCCCTGCCCTCCTATGCCTACAATGCCAATGAATGGAGGGTTGTCTTCCTTCAATATCCATTCAATAATCACTTTAATATAGTCGTCCATGCCCACAATTTGTGATTCTTGAAGGAGAGCATTGGATCTCTCCCTCTTTTCTTTAAAACTATTTGCATCCAATGCTTGACCACGAGCATTCACATCTAAAACAGACGCAAGAAATTTGAGATTTATAGCATTCAGTTGGATCTGCTTGAGTCGCTCCTTTAATTCCCTAATCTTGTGGCCCATCATTAACCAGAAGATTAGTTTGGCAAAGATGTAATCAACTGCCCCACATTGATCCACTAGGTACTCAACAACGACGACAAAATCCTCAAGACTGACAAGCTAAATGGACACTGAACTGGAGTTCCTTTTCTCTCCGGCGTCCGTTAAAACACATTTAATGGAAAAATATCTTCACAAAAATATTCAAAATCTTGTCTGAAGTTAAAAATCAGGGATACCTCTTGGAAAAGTTTGTCTACGACCATAGGAGTGAATTTGTCTATAAGAGCGCTAACAATATCTGCTTTTGCAATATTTCCTTTGACTCTTGTACCACTCTTGCTTTGTTCACCATAGTAGCACCGACTATTCATGCAAACACCTACCCATGTAGCGTTTCAGACATCACTCCTCGAGTCTTCTTCCCTCTAATTGTATGCTCTCCGCTAAATGTCACAAACTTATATAAGCTTAGGATAAATATTGTAGAAGATTAGTGTGCTTTATGATTTTGTGGCAACGACAAGTAAGAATACGAATGAAAGGTTATTCCATGCTACACCGTGCTAACTAAAGAGGCAAATCATTCCATCACAACAAGCAAGAATAATAATGAAAAGTTATTCCTGCTACACCACATTAGAAAAAGAGGCAAATCATTCCAAAAGCTTATTCCATGCTATACCAAATTAGAAAAAGAGGCAAATCATTCCATCATAGCAAGTAAGAATAAGATTGAAAGGTTGTTCCATTCTCCACCACACTAACATAAGAGAGACAAATCATACCAAAAGGTTAATACATGCTACATCAAACTAGAAAAAGAGGCAAATCATTCCTTACATAACAATTAAGACTAAGAATAAAAGGTTATTCCATGTTATACTACACTTAAAAAAAAAAAATCATTTAAAAAGGTTATTCCATGTTGAACATAGTTTCCCAATTTAACTAGAACTCTAAATTGTTTTAGTTTTTGGGGGTCACATTTTTTATCTTCTTTTGAAAAATTGTGTTACGGGTAACATCTCTCCCTTTTTAGGTTGTTATTTGATATTTTAAATTTTCTTTTCCATAATGTATCCACATTATTTTTTAAATGCTTATTTTTTCATTTACCATTTACCATAAATCAGGAAGACTATCTTTACTCCCATGGTGGCTATTTCATATACTAGAAGCAATCAAAGAGACTATTATTGCTCAACTTGAAAAATTAATGTATTTATAATCTAAACAGATAATCACAACTTTAAACTCCACAAAAGTGCTTCCTACTTTTATAGGTGTTCAATTTTATCATAAAATTTAAAAGAAATGCTATCAATCCAAACTTTACAATAACAAAGAATAACATAAAAAATTGAAGAGTTGAAAATGAATTTTCGATAATCCCAAATCTTAAAATTTAATATTT
>SNQJ01S0088039.1:55165-75900 GCA_010110895.2 Picea sitchensis | reverse complement strand
AAACTTTACAGGACCTTGCTTCATGTGTTAAAATATGCAAGATAGTTTATGTGCCAAATTTATGTATCTTTTTGTGAATGCTTATGTGTGAGGATATGTTCTTTTAAATGGTTATATATGTGCTTTAAATAAATACACAGCAACATAAATTGCAGAAAATAAACCATCAAACTCACAACAATAACAACATGATAAAGGAGTTCACCCCTCTCCGGGCTACATCTCCTTGAGCCTCCATTAATGGACTTGGCTCTCTGGGACTAATTTTTCAAAAGTTATTTTACAAGCTGCTTCTCAAATCCGATGGAAATTCTAACTGTACCAGTGAGATCAGAACACATAAAAACCCCAAAAATGACTAATAAAACTCTTAAAACGGATCATGGCTCATCCGGGCATGACCTCTTCTACATGTGGCCATAAGCTTCCCTGAGATTCTCTTTGGCAAAAACACTTGTAAAAGTCCTCAAAAGCCTCTGAAACCTGTCCCAATGTGTTCAGAGCATAACAATTAGCCAAAAATGACTATTCAGTCACAGAAAACAAATTTGGACTCACCAAAACATGACCTCAATCAATGAGGGCTTCAAGCTCCCTAGAGCTTGCTGAAACTTCAATGTCTAAAAACCTGCAAAATAAGTCTTCAAATGGCCTTCATAACTATGCCAATGGATTCAGGACATCCAAAAACCCCTAGCTAGGCTTTTACGGCACCTCAATCGGCCAAAAAATGAGAAAGATAGGCTTTTACGGCCATCATCTTCCTTCAAGCTTGTTGGCTCTGGTTCGCCAAAACGCACCTCTGTGTGCTTGAACCCAAAACACGCTCCGAAACACGTGCTTAAACCCAGCACCGTGCATAACCAAAAAATATTCCAAACCTTAGGACGGTTAGGGTGCCTCCAGCCCCTAACCGCCAAAACCACGAGCACATGAGTACCATAAGACCACGCGCAAAATAGGAAAAGGGATAAGTTTAAATTGGCGAATAAATATCCGACAAGTGTTGGCATGTGGTTGTAAAAACAGTTTCATAAACCGAATCCAAAACCGCACATGCACATGGTGGCAGGGTCATATGCCATGGACCATGAGACTGGAGGCGCAACCGCTTGCCATATGTAAAACCCACGCGCTTTGCATTGTGGTCATATATAGAACCGGGGTTGGGCTTCGTGTATAACACCAACTCCCACAAAAACAATATAGTATGGTCATATGTGTAACATAATGGAACCACGGGTCAGGGCTAAGCCCCGGCCCGACCCCCTGCCAAATCAAACATTAATCAAATTCAAATACAATGAAAACCATATGACTTACAAGGAACAAAGAATGGCGCACCTGTCAGGCGACCATTGCCAAAGCGTTGCACGGTGGGAGGAGGTCCATGGTTCGAACCCCATGGACTCCATAAAGTTTTGAACCAATAACCAATTCAACGGTGCCACGTGGCAGCCCATGACTGGGCCACGTGACACCACGCCATTTGCCCAATAAATGCCACGTGTCGCAATGTGATTCGTTCACATCTCAGCCAATTCAAAACTACCACGTCACCTTTTCCATGTCACCTCTTCCATGTCAGTGTACGGTCATGCCACATCAGCATCCGTACGGACTGTACGGACTGCACAGTCAGCATCCTTTTTTTTACTTGTTTGACATTCCGATTAGATTGCGATATCTCTCGCTCCCGACGTCCATTTGATACGAAATGAGTTGCGTTGGGTTCGCAACGACGAGGCCTATGCTCTCCTTCATTTTGAGGCAATTCTGAGAATGTTGATTTTTGGGCTAAATTTTGACCCCTGGTCCAGATTTTGATCAATAATAGGGATGGTCTAGCATTGAAACTCCCAAATACCAGAGTTGTGAAGTTAATCTGGACCATTGAGAATAGAGGGACTCATTTCCATAGATCAACAACTATATGGAAGTTCGGGTATTCAGCAGTATCGATGTGAAGACAAAGGGATGCATGAGCTTCCCTGTAGCTTTGTAACCTGGAGTAAATCCTAGACGTGAATGCTAGGTACACGTGGAGATAGATTGGGCATTGTTCAAAGATTCGGAGCTATGGAGAGGAATATGGAAGATACACGCTGAACTTCTGAATGACGAATTTACAAAGTGACGTAGACCGTCAATCCTTGGATCCTTTTGGATCTCGACCATTGATAGGATGAGGACATGTGGTGCTATATTCGAGAGTTTGAATACTTGGCTCTTTGAGGGATTTGCGATGTGAGGAGTTGGTAAGCTACGAAGACCGAAGTTGCAAAGTAATGGGAGCTATGGATCTATGGATCTACATGGAAAAATCTCAACTGTGAGATTTGGAAGAAGTTATAAGGTTGTATGTCTGGGGTTAATGCGGCTCACTGACATCATCCAAGGTGACATGGACCCACAACTAAGGTGCCACATGTCACCAGAATATGGAATATTCATAGACCCCTTATGCCTATTAAATTATGGCACGTGTCACCCCTAATGAGGACATGTTTCACCCCTGGACCTCGCCATGTGTCAGCCTCCGATTTGTGCCCGCCTAGCCAACATGGTTGGTGATGCGACCAGGACTCCAGGAGTCCAAAATTTTAAGAGTTCGGAAGATTTGGGGTGTAGTATAGTAGAGGGATGTTCAACGCCGATCTTCGATTGCTGAATGCTGAAATGTTCAACGACGATCAACGATTATCGAACATCGAAACATTCAATGTCGATCGTCGATTTTTTGAACATTGATCACCGATTATCGAACGCTGAAACGTTCAACATCGATTATCGATTGCCAAACGTCGAAAACATAGAACGTCAATCGTCGATTGTCAAATGTCGAAAATGTAGAACGTCGATCGTTGATTTTCGAACATCGAACACCGAAAAATGGATGTTCAACATAAAATGCCGAACATTGATCGTCGAATGGCAAAGGCCACATGTAGATATTTTGGGGCTTCGAGGAGTATGCATGAAGTAAGAAAAGGGGCGTTCAATGTCGAATATCGAAGACCCCAATTAAGAATGCCTAGATAACTTTAGGAGGCCATATCTTGCAAATCAGAGATCAGATTTGAGCCGGTAATAGTTGTTAGAAAGCTACAGATGAGAAGAAGAGGATGAATACCTCAGAGAAATGATTTGAGAAGATCTGAATGAGCAAAAAAAAAAATTGATGCCCCATCCCTAGAAAGGGTATTTAGGGGTTGGGTGTGTTACAAATTGGTATCAGAGCACAGCAACAACACTTGGCCTACTTAGGCTCATTCACGAGTCGCATAAAAATATTATTAAATAACTTTATCGGGTAACACCCTACCTTACCCCCCTTCTATAAGAAACTTGTCTGAACCTCTATTGAAGAGAGGAACAAAACCTTCTATTGTTGATAGATGCTTTGGAAATCTGCAGTGTATGTTTCTAATGGTTCCAAATAAAGAATCTAACTTCACTTTGAAATAATATGTGTTGTTCATGAATTGGTATATTAGTAACTAACAAAAAATATTTTGTTAACACTCAAGCAGACAATGAATAGCAGGAAAACTACAACATGAGGAATGGTGACACACCATGCATTGGGTGAGAGCTCCCACAATAGAGAGGAAGAATATGATGAAAGGAGGGCAGTGGAGACCCCTCCAAATTTGGTTGAAACTGTAATAAGCCTCATGGAAGAATTACAGAGTTATAAGGCTAACAATGAAAGGTTGATAAAGGAGCAGGAAAAAAATATTGAAATTAATGCAATCCTACTGCAAAGTCTATCAGATATACAAAGGAAACTACAACATGGTCCAGTTTCTAGTCATTTGGACAGACATCATACTAAGAAAAATCCAAGTCCACCTAAGATACAAAATCATGGTCCAGAAAGTGGCCACACCAGGAGGAGAACCTCAAGGAAGGCCCAAGATAGAGCCAAGAGACACTCACTGAAATGTCTCTATGAGGACAATGACAACTCCAAGGAATCTTCTAGTGGAAAAACTAGTTCCCATTATCAGACGAGAGGAAAGAAGAGGAAACATTCCAAGAGTCATGACCCTGAAGAGTTCAAGAAAGCCAAAATTCCCACCTTCGATGGAGATATTAAGAAGGGGGAAGAAGAATAAGTTTGGCTACTCGTCTTGAAGAAGTATTTCATAGTCTATGACTACTCTGAAAACTTAAAGGCTCAGATAGCCATTTTCAACTTGAATGGGAAATCCTCCATTTTGTGGGAGGACCTTAGGAATGTGAAAGGAATCCATGAGAAGGATTTTTCATGGAAACAATTTGAGAAATACTTCAAGAAGAAGTATCTGTCATAAAAGCACTTTGATGGGAATACCAAGGAGTTCTATGAACTCAAGTTAGGACAACTCACCATAGATGATTTTATCAAGAAATTTCTCGACCTGATGAGGTATGTCCCTTACATAAAGGATTAAAAAGTAAAGATGCAACGATTTATTAGTGGATTACCTCAATCCTACTGGGACAGAATTGAGTTTGATGAGCCAAAGACTTTAGAAGATACTATTCGAAAAGCAAGGTATTGTTATGAGCAATTCAAGAATAAGATAGAACCCCATGAAGATTGGAAGAAGAAAAACAATTCGGGATTCAAGAAGAACGGGTTTAAATTCTCGATATTTAAGAACCATGGGAAAAGTTCTAGGATGAGCCTTCCTACCATAAGTGTGTATCAACAAAATTTTCCATCCCAGAGTGGAAATAAACCATTCGGAGTAGTTCCAAGTAAGACTGATAACACAAAGAGATAACCCTTGAAATGTTGGGGTTGTGGAGAGGAACATCTACTGAGGGACTGTATGCATAGGAAACAGAGAAATAAGAGGGTCTACAACGTCCAAGAGGCTACCACAGTCAATTATGTGGCTAGGAGCATGCCATAAATTTATGTAGCCTTGGATAATAGAGAAGATGACCACCAAGCTTCAGTGTTGGAGATGGAAGGTATGATTTCCAACCATCTTGTTTCCATTTTAATTGACCCTGGTTCTAATTTGAGTTATGTTTCCCATCAAACTGTTGAGAAATGTAAATTGCAACAAGTTAAACATGTTAAATCATTGGCGGTACAACTAGCCACTAGAACCAAAAGAAAAGTGACAAAGGTCATACCAGCATGCCGATTCGTTATAAGTGGGTTTCCCACCCAAGTGAACCTAAACATACTTCCTTTAGGATCTTATGACTTGTTGATTGGTATGGACTGGTTGGCTGCCCATAAAACCAAGTTTCACTATTACAGTAAAAGTTTGGAGTGTGAAAATGAAGAAGGAAGAAGAGTAACCCTACAAGGGATTCAAAATCCTATCTCAGTGAGACAAATATCAAATCTCTAAGTGAAGAAATATTGTAGAAAGGGATGTCCCTTGTATGCAATACAAGAGATGAAATCTGTTGAGAACAACAAACCCAACCTAGAGGACCATTCCATATTAAGAGAATATAAATATGTATTCCCATAAGAGGTTCCAGTTCTACCCCCAAGAAGGGATATTTACTTTTCAATAGAACTTGTACCAGAAGCAGTGCCCATGTCTAGAACACCCTATAGAATGAGTACACCAGAGCTAGTTGAGCTCAAACTAAAGTTGAAGGAGATGTGGGACAAAGGCTACATTCATCCTAGTGTGTCTCCATGGGGAGCTCCAGCCTTGTTTTTGAAAAATAAGGATGGCACACTCAGATTGTGCATATATTATAGACAACTCAATAAGATGACCATCAAGAATAAGTATCCATTGCCAAGGATTGATGACTTGTTTGACCAATTAAGGGGTGCTACAATCTTGTTCAAGGTTGAAATGAGATATGGATACCATCAGGTCCGAATTAAATATGAAGACATCCACAAAACATCCTTTAGGACAAGATATGGTCACTATGAATTTGTGGTGGTGCCATTTGGGCTTACCAATGCACCAACCACTTTTATGTGCTTAATGAATAATGTATTTAGAAAGTTCTTGGATAGGTTTGTGTTGGTTTTCATTGATGATATCCTAATCTATTCCAAGAATAGGGAATAACATGAAGAACATCTCAAGTTAGTACTCCAAGTACTAAGATAACATCAGCTCTATGCTAAGCTTAGTAAGTGTGAATTTTTCCAGAAACAAGTCCATTACTTAGGCCATGTTATTTCTGAGGAAGTAGTGGTAGTTGATCCTGACAAGATTAAAACCATCATGGATTGGCCTACCCCAAAGGATGTATCTAATATCAGATCCTTTATGGGCCTAGTAGGATACTATAGGAGGTTCATAAAGGGATTCTCTAAGATTGATTGCCCAATCACCTCCCTTCAGAAAAAAGGGGGTTAAATTCATTTGGACATCAAAATGTGAAGAAATATTTCAAGAGTTGAAATTCTTTCTAACCAATGCGCTTGTACTGAAGATTGTAGACCCAAACAAGGACTTCCTTGTGTGTACAAATGCCTGCAAATAATGGCTTGGAGGATTCCTTATGCAAGAAGGACATGTGATCTTCTACGAATCCATAAAATTGAATGAGCATGAAGTCAATTATGTGACCCACGATATGGAATTGGATGTCATAGTGCATGATTTAAAAATGTGGAGGAATTACCTCTTAGGTAGAAGATTTGTACTTATGACAGACCATAGTGGGTTGAGGTATTTGTTTGACCAACCGAAACTCAATGTGATACAAGCTAGGTGGATGGATCTCCTTAGTGAGTTTGATTTTGAAATCAAACATATCAAAGGAAAGGAGAATAGGGTGGTTGATTCCCTTAGTAGAAGTATGAAATTGGTTCACTTGGCAGTTGTAAGCACCAGTGAATTAGACATCAATGAGAGAGTCAAAAGTGCACAAGAAACAGATTCATTTTGCAAGACCATGACATCATACCTAAAGAAAGATCCCACAGGGCTGAAGTATGAAGGCTATCAGATGCTTAATGATGGTATGCTGACTTACAAGGGAAAATTTTATATTCCAAATTGTGATGACTTGAAGAGGTTCATAATGTATGAACTACACAAAAGACCATATATTGGTCATCCTAGTTATCAGAAAATGATCACAGCCACTAGGAAACTATTTTATTGGCCCAGACTGAAAAATAACATAGTTGATTACTTATATAAATGTCTAGAATGTCGGCAAGTCAAGGTAGAGTACCAACACCCAACATAGATTTTTCATCCCCTACCAATTCCCAAATGGAAATAGGAAACCATCTCCATCTATTTCATCACACGATTACCAAGATCGACCAAAAAGAATGATGCCATGATGGTAGTTGTGAACAAACTGAGCAAGTTTTCTCACTTCATACCCATCAATTCAACTTTCAAGGCAATAGATACTGTCAACATTTTCATGAAAGAGATATTTAGATTGCATGGCATGCCTAAGAAAATTATATCCGACCGAGATACAAAATTTACTTCAAACTTTTGGAAATCTTTGTTTTTTTGGTTTTGAAACAAATTGCTCTTTAGTACAGTCTATCACCCTCAAACTGATGGGAAGACAGAGAGGGTAAGCCAAGTGTTAGAAGACATGTTGAGGATGCATGTAATTCATTAACCCAAGAAGTGGGAGGACTACCTACCGTTGGTAGAATTTTCCTACAATAATGGCTATCAAGAGTCATAAAAAATGAGCCTTTTTGAAGCCCTCTATGGAAGGCAATGCAACATTCCAATCAGTTGGAACAACCCAGTAGACATATTTACAATCAGGCCAGATATGCTAAAGGAAATGGAACAACAAGTTATTCGGATCAAACAAAATCTAAAGATAGCCCAAGATAGGAAAAAAAGCTATGCAAACATGAAAATGACACCTAGAGAGTTCAAAGCAGGGGATCATGTGTATCTCTGAGTTAGACTCGGGAAAAGCTCTTTGAGGATGGGATCTTGTGCCAAGTTGGCACCTCGGTATTATGGACCCTTTGAAGTTTTGGATAGAGTGGGACCAATAGCCTATCGGATAGCACTTCCTCCCACAGTGAAGGCACATAATATTTTCCATGTTTCTTTATTAAAGATGTACATGATTCTAATCATATTATTGACTAGTCTCTAATTCAAGTGGAACCGGAGGGAGAATTCTTGCCAAAACCTTAATGCATAGTATCAGGAAGGAAACCCCACTCAGGAACATAACCATTGCATAGGTCAAGGTGCATTGGAAACACTTTGGCCCAGATGAGGCTACATGGGAAATGGAGGATGCCCTAAAATAGGCATATCCATTTTTGTTTACTTCTGTACATACAGAGCACATCAACACATAGAACATTGAGGATGATGTTCCTTTAAGGGAGAGGGGATTGTCATACCCATGTTTCCCCCAGTTTGTAAATATAACTATAACTGGCCAAGAGACTATGGCGGACTAAATATGTGTGAATGTTTGATTTGATGAACCTTTGTATAAAAGGGTCAATGTATGAATTTTATGTTATTAATAGAAATTGGATGTTTTGTACAATTGCTGAAAGGGGGGGAGTTTTCCAAGATAAACCATGGATGCTATGAGAGATATGGTGAGGGAAACCAAGAATGGTTGAGATTACCCTCACCAAACTAGTACCTACTAGGTGTAATTGCTCAATGGTCCTCTGACCCAGAAATGAATTACCAATCAGGATGGTAGTTGGAAGGCCCTCCTCAAGAGTTAGTGAGGAGATGGGGTAGGGTACCCATCTGTAAGGATTCCGGGCCTGACCATGATTTTGGGATTCGGACCCATGAAACCTTGATGAGGGAGGAAAGAAACGAAGTAATTCGAGGGGACAAAGGTAGATCTGCAAGAAACAAAAGTAGAGAAAAACAATCTCAAGAAGAGAAGAGAGCATGTTTCGACTCTAGAGTTGAGAGAAAAGTTGAGAAGCAAACTCGTTTTGGTTGTAAGAAGCCATGGGCAGGGTCTCAATACAAGATGATAAATGAGGATAATGAGTGACTGAGGAAGTGCTCATGCAAACCTCCTTTCTTGGTGTAGAGAAATCTGGTTGCTAATATCATGTGGGAGGAGGAGAGTAACCTTCATCCCTGACTGTCGTGGAGCAAGGAGAAAGAATCTCTCTCAGAGCATCATGGTCTAGCTTGGGTGTGGCCAGCGAAAAATTCATCAGGAGTATCTGTGCCTATGGTTGTGTGGAAACAAGCATCTATTTCAGCAGTCGCTTCACATTTTCCAGTTCTGATAAGTATTTCCATACTATGTGTAATACATTGGATGTGGTGATTGAATGTATGTGTTTATGGTTAAATATTTCAATGTTTGAAAAATTATTAGAAATTCTCATTTGCTTCTATAAAATTCCATATTTACATGGTCTTTGATTTACCTCGTTTTAGCCGCTAGAGAGTTATGGGATGTGAATAAGTAGGAGAGTCCGGGTAGAGTTAACTGAAACATCTAAGTCTTATCGACCTTTTGATTTTACCTTAGCGGGAATGTCAAGTTCAACTCTATGGGAGAAGGGTGTTTTTCTCAGACCCTACACCATGTGGCTGATGGCTCATACCCATGGCCTTAATTAAGTCTCAGCTAAGAGTTGAGTGTAGCCTGGAACCTCAATGTGATCCCATATGACCCAGGGTTGGAAACCCCTCACTAAGCCCGAAAGGAGCGAAGCTACTTTGGCTTCGGGACTTTAGGACTTATGACCCCATAACCCTCTAAAATTGTTGAAGGTCAGAGTCGTGAATTGATGAGGACCGTGGATCTGGGAATCCAGTGGAGATCTTTCTTAGCTGTTAAATCGGACTTAGGAAGGAGTATTGTTAAGTACTTTGGCGAAGTTCCACTTCGATAGAATATGGGTGGTCTAGCGTCGAAACTCCTAAATGTCGGAGTCGTGAAGTTAATCTGGATCATTGAGAGTAGAGGGACACTTGTCCAAAGATCAACGAATATCCATAAGTTTGGGCATTTGACAGTAGAGAACTAAATACATAGGGATGCATGAGTTTCCCCAAAGTTATGCAAGTTGGAGTAAATCTTGGTCATGAATGCTAGGTACACATGGAAATAGATCGGGCGTGGTTCAGAGATTCGAAGCTCTAGAGAGAAAGCTGGAAGATACACTCTGAACTCCTGAATGTCAAATTTACAAAGTGACGTAGACCATCGATCCTGGTATCCTTCGAGATCCCTCTCAGTCGTCGATCTAAGGACTCCTTTGAGAACCCTGCTTAACTACCCAACCAACCGGGAACCCATCATGGAGTGACAAGTGGCCCCCACTTATCCCCTGTCAAATGTCGTCTGTTGAACTAGAGCCGTTGGGCGAGAGGCCACGTGGTAGGAGATCTTATAGTCTGGAGACTTGGTACTCCAGAGGAACTTGGCCAAGAGTCTTCAAGGTGTGAAAACTCCCGAAGTCACGAACGGTGAATTGAATCCCGACCGTTTATAGGATGAGGACATGTGGTGCTAGATTCAAGAGTCCGAAAACTTGGCTCTTAGAGGTATTCACGATGTGAGGAGTTGGTAATCTTTGAAGCCTAGATTTGCGAAGTAACGAGAGTCGTGGATCTATGTTGACAGATCTCAACCGTGAGATTTGGAAGAAGTTAGAAGGTTGTATGTCTAGGGCTGATGTGGCTCACTGACGTCATCCAGGGTGATGTGGACCCACAACTAAGTTTCCATGTGTCACCGGGATATGGACGATTCGCAAACCCCTTATTCCTATTAAAGTATGACACGTGTCACTCCCTAATGAGAACATGTGTCACTCGTGCCCCTCGCTGCATGTCAGCCTCTGGTTTGTGCCCGCCTGGCCAACGTGGTTGGTGATGAAACCAAGAGTCCGAGAGTCCGGGACTTCGGGACTTCATAATATTTGGGGCATAGTATAGTAGAGGGGAATTCAACGTCGATAGTCGATTTCCGAACGCCGAAACGTTCAACGTCTATTGTTGATTGCCGAAATCCGAAACGTTCAATGTCGATCACCGATTTCCAAACACCGAAAATGTTCAACGTCGATCATCGATTGTCAAACGCCAAAGCATTCAACGTTGATCACCGATTTTCGAATGTAGAAAACATAGAACGTCGATCGTCGATTACCGAATGTTGAAAACATAGAACGTTGATCGTCGATTGTCGAACGTCGAATGCCGAAAAAAGGGACGTTCAACATAAAACGTCGAACGTCGAATGTATAAGCCCACATGGAGATATTTTGGAACTTCGGGGAGTATGCGTGCAGTAAGAAAAGAGGCGTTCAGTGTCGAACATCGAAGACCCCAATTAATAATGCTTGGATAACTTCGGGAGGCCATTTATTGCAAACCAGAGATCGGATTTGAGTCGGTAATAGTCGTTAGAAAGCTATGGAAGAGAAGAAGAGGATGAAGACCTCAGAGATATGATTTGAGATGATTTGAACGATCAAAAAAAAATATTGATGCCCCATCCCTAGAAAGGATATTTAGGGGTCGGGTGTGTTACACATATCTCCCTCTTAAAGTGAGAATTGTAAAAAATACTTAAAAGATTTAATTTTATTTATCATTTTATATGGTTGGAGAATCTCATTTACCAAAAGTTTTTAAAACTAATAAGTATACTCTCTGGTCGTCATTTAATCACATGTGTTCATCCTTGAAGGCCATGCGAGCAAGATAGAGGTTTCTTTCAAAATTATGGCAATGGTCATGGTAGCTCAAGCAAACATCTGGATTCCATGCAACGCATTTTGTAGCTTCATGCTCTTTTCATCTTCTCTCGTTGAATCCGTGATCTCCTAGGCCACCACTTGGTGGACAAACCAAACCCTTGTATTAGTGTGCGGTATAGTGCAGAATTTTTTTTTTGGATTGGGTTGGCTCGTTAGACGTAAGTGATAGACTTCCTCAAGAGAATTAAGGTTTCTAAAACTAGAGCAACTAGCTATGGCTTTAGAACTGGCTCAGATGCTTCATGTACTTTTGGGTGTTCGATATGGTTAACAGTGATGCCCCTTTCATGATTGGTCTCTTGGGAATGATACAAATGTGCAAGTAGTTGAAATAGGGACGGATGCAAGGAAATAATCCAGGAAGGGATGCTTACTTTGCTCCTTGGTTAACTAAATATGGAACTGTGGTTGCTTAAATTGGATCTACTACTTATTATCTAAAGGGAACAAGAACTTAAGTTGTAACTCGAGTCACTATTGTTGTTGCTTGTGCTGAAACAACTTATGATAGAGAAGCATTCCAAGTTGCAATAAAACAAATGAAGATCGTCCATTCGAATATCTGAAAAAGGATGGACACTATAAATACCAGGCAAGGAACTACATGCATGGCACATGGAGGGAAATATTGAGATGAGTTTTTTGGCAGCATTGATAGGTTTGGCACAGTCAATCCCATCTAATACACATCATAGGTCAAGGGTGATTGACATCAGACTTTATAACATAGCCTAAGGGTACTTTTTGATGTCGCATAGCTGCTACTATTACTGAATTCAGTGGGGGTGGGTTTGAATCATTTACGATATTGATTATCGAGATTGAAACCTAGTGGTCGGGTGACATATGTCAGAGTAAATAGATTCCATATAGTGAGCCGCACTTGAAGGGATTTTGTGTCATCAAAAAGACCAAGCAAGGAGACCTCTCGTCCAATATTAGGACTAGAATTCCAGGCTTTTAGTTCCACAGTAATCAAAGAGAGATGAATTGTTATTTCAATAGTGACGCTTTTGATGATCTAAGGAACCTGGTTTTATTTGTAGCCTATGGAATGGGGGAAACCATATGTGTTGCAGATGATATATATGATCAACAATAAAACATGGTTGCTAAAGTGGATTCTTGGACCATGGAAAAAAAAATCAACATTCATTCAATCCAACCCAAAGAGCGTGCAAACATTCAATCCAGTCCAAAGAGCGTGCATATGTACCAGAGGTAGTACTCTTGATTATAACACATTTTTCGTTACAACTATACTTCTCTTGGAGAGAATAGAAGGATGAAGGGCATAGTAATCATGTCAAACTAATATCTCATGAGAATAAGAGGGAGGTTTGAAGCTAGAATGGCATTGGTGTTTCTCCACGTTCCCATACAGAGGTACCATCATATAAAGAAGGAGATAAGTATTGTGTAATGTTGTTTTTCACAGGACAAAAAATTACTATTAAATTGAAGCAGATTCTTATATACGTTATGAAATGCATGCATAGATAAAGAAAAAATCTCAGCAAAGAGAGCGAGATAGTCATGTAGAGCTATCAAATATCCATTTCCATATCATGAGGTTCCCACAAGTCTTGAAGAAGAGAAAACGAGATAAGTAAATTTACATAGAGTGGTAATGAAAATTTATAGGGATAATCATTTCTCCATGACATGGAAAATGCATGCATTACATTGTAAACTAAAACTCACCTAATTGTAGCTTGATGGTCGCATGGTTTAGTCTTGATACTTTTACTTCTTGATAATTTGGTCATGATGTAACTAAAAGAATGAGTTCAACAATGGCATTCCCACAAAAATTTGGAGATAATTCTAGTCGGTTACTATCTATTAGATCTCATTCACTTGTGGTACGATTCAATGCTCTCCCCTCCATGATCTATTTTTCCCTTGCAAATCAAAATCACATCGAGTTGGTGGGGAAATTCAAATACAAATCTTGTAGCACTTTTACGAAATTCAAAAATATTAAAATTACAAATAATTACCATAGATTGCATCCATCCATATCGTACAGAGTAATTGGTATACACTTGAGAAAATTTGGTTGAAGAAAGTGTTTACCAGAAAGTGTTTTCCAAGAAAGGCAGTGTACATGAGGTTGAAGAGTAAAGAGGCTTGATAATTTCATAGGCGAAAAATTTATTTCATCCATATCAAAATTCATATATATCTCAAAATGATTTAAAACTTGAAAATATATATCAAAATGAGAAAACGTGAAAATATATATCTCAAAATAGAAAAAATATAAGCAATGTTGTAGTGAAACTTGACCTATTGTTGTTGTCGTTATGCAGACTAATGACAAGATTGAGAGAAATGGGGACCCGGGTTTATAGAGATTAGAGGAAATGGACGCGGAGGAAAGAATGATAGGAAATGGAAGATGGTTGGAAACCAGGAGGAAAGGAGCAAGAGGAAATAGGATCAGAGGAAATGGACGTTGGTTGGAATCCAAGAGGAAAGGAGGAAATAGAGGTAGCTCTTGAGTTATAGCTAGATAAAGCCACCGAAGCCACATAATTTTGCATGGTGGTGTATGTGGCACTTAAAGAGAAACCATGCTATGGGCATTTGGTTCAATGGAAATCTTAGGATATGCAATGCTAACAAAAAATGTTAATGAACTAATGCTAACTCAACAAAAATCTTAGGATATGTGATGCTAGCAAAAAAAATGTTAACGAACTAATGCTAACTATGGAGATAACATTAGTTAACATGAAAATATGTACATCATAATTTCCTAAGTTTAAAACCACTTGCCTCATTTCTTTCCTCTATATGATGCCAAATAAGACCTCAAAATTTTCCATTGACTAAAAAAAATATTGTACATATTTAATGTTAATTTTTTTGATCTTTAGATCTCATAATTATTGCCTTATGGTTATTGTTATCATAGAATTATTACACACTGAAAACCTCAATTGTAAGTATATATTGTATGAAATAATATGAGATAATATATCACAATTGAGGGCCTCGACATATATACTTGGGTGGAGTTTCCTTTCATTAATGGACATGTCTTTTCCATTATTGTTTTTTCATTAATTAATTAATTATTGATTATTTATATGTATACATTATATTATAAATATATTATTTATATATTTATAACATTATATATATATATTTATAATGTCTGCCTAATGTTGCTAACTAGAAAAACATCATCACTTTCTCTTAATGAGGGAGACATTCTGCTTCATGCCAAGCTTGTATCTGAAGTATACAAAATTCTCCCTAGACTCATGACACGTGTTTGTTAGTCCTGGGAGATGTCTCTCTCCCACCTAAACCTAAGGGGGGACTCCCTCTATGGCTCTCCCTCTAAGCCAATTGACTCTCTCTGAGATCAGGCTCACTCTAGGTCCACATGTGATAGCATTTAGCATCTCGAGTATTAATCACTCCTAGTCAAATCAACATGACTAAGGAGAAAGACTACATCTGGGCCATTCACCACTAGCAAACCCTCGTGGGTGAATGTATCATTTTCCCTTGGTCAAATCGTCATGACAAATCTGAGAGAATGTATGCCTGATGCTGAAACATTAACTAGCATCTAGCATCTCAAGTCTTTATCACTCATATTCAAATCAACATGACTAAGGAGAAATAATACACATGGGCCATTCACCACTAGAAAAGCCCCGTGAGTGAATCTATCATTTTCCCTTGGTCAAATTAGCATGACCAATCTGGGAGAATGTTTTCTCGATGTTGAAAAATCAACTAGCATCTAGCATCTCGAGTTTTTATCACTCCTATTCAAATCAACATGACTACGAAGAAAGACTACACCTGGGCCATTCACCACTAGCAAAGCCCCGTTAGTGAATGTATCATTTTCCCTTGGTCAAATCGACATGACCAATATGGAAGAATGTCTTCTCGATGTTGAAACATCAACTAGCATCTAACATCTCGAGTCTTTATCACTCCTAGTCAAATCAACATGACCAAGGAGAAAGACTACACCTGGGCCATTCACCACTAGCAAAGCCTCGTGAGTGAATGTATCATTTTCCCTTGGTCAAATCAGAATGACCAATCTGGGAGAATGTTTGCTCGATGCTGCTAACTGGAGAACCATCAACATCCTAGGCCATTCACACTAGAATAGCCCCGTGAGTGAATGTATCATCATCAACATCCTAGGCCATTCACACTAGAATAGCCCCATGAGTGAATGTATCATCCTCCCTTGGTCAAATCAACATAACCAATCTGGGAGAATGTCTACCCAATGTTGCATCTTGATCTTATAGATCCATTTGGAAATCACCATTGAATTCCCCTCAAGTCTCGACACAATATCCCACACATCATTTTTCATGATGGACTGATACTCTTCCATCATGGCATCCTTCCAAACCTGTTGGCCTATTTCCTCCTCATAACTGGAAGGTTTAGAATCAATGGTGTGACTCACCAATGCCATATAACTTGAGAACCTTTAAGGTCTTTTTCTCTCCCTAAAAGTACCACTGGGAGTTGCATGCCTCTCTACATCCCACAAAGTGTCACGAAGACATGCTAGCCTCTTCCTATTCACTACAACATCTCTAAGTAGATCCACTAGCTCTGTTAGCTCTACTGACTCATCCTAATAATATGAAGGGTGAACAATTGGGAAAGAGAGATATGTACCCTTGTCCTTTGGAACCTCCTGCTCCTCAATATGGATCTCCCTGTGAAACTATTTGGACTTCACATCCTTAAGGCGGTCGTGCCCTGTAATTAGGAAAATCACGACCAAAGGGAATGTGGTCACCCTATGTGCATAGGCCACTCACAACCACGACCATACAATTGCAAAAAATAAAAGATATGAAGTAGATCTATCATATATGGCATTAAAAGATTTTAACTAACTTTGGAAAAGAATCTGAAAGCTCTGCTACCATGTTGAATTTTTCGATCTTCGGATCTGATAATTATTGCCTTATGATTATAGTTATCATAGAATAATTACACGCTGAAAAACTCAATTGTAAGTAGATATTGTATGAGATAATATGAGATAATATTGTATATGAGATGATATATTACAATTGAGGACCCCGACATATATACTTGGATGGAGTGTCCTTTCATTAATAGACATGTCTTTTCTATTATTATATTTTTCATTAATTAATTTATTATTAATTATTGATTATTTATACTTATACATTAAATTATAAATATATTATTTATATATTTATAGTATAATACAAATGGCGTTGTCTAATTGTTCTCCGAAATGACTTTTTTTGTTGGAATCCAGCGATATAAATTTGCACGAAATCATTATTTTTTGTTGTTTAAAATCCATTTTTGAATGCAGAAATGGATTCAACATGCTGAAAAACCCCTAGGTCACTCGAATTATACAGAAATAAACACTCAAATCTATGGATGTGACAATTTATCGCCGGATTATGGGCAAATGTCCCTCGAAAATATCGTAAAAAAAGAGTCATTTCATAGAACGTTTAGACTATGACATATAAATATATATAGAATGTCTTGTTAAGTAGAAAAGCATCAACATTTAATATGTCTAAAAAAAATATGCAATGAAATAGGATAATAAAACTTTGGATTAAGTTTCTTGATTTCTATGATGGACTAATGACAATAAGAAAAATGTTTACATATTTAATACGTCTAGAAAAAGTATGCAATGGAATGCAATAGGATAATAAAACTTTGGATTAAGTTTCTTGATTTATGTGACATACTAATGAAAACATGAAAATTGTTTACAATAGTCTGTGTTGACTAAAGGCATGGACTAATAATAAAAGTCGTAGTCTAATTGTTCTACATTTTGGTTCTTTTTCAAAAATATTTTATATTTAATTTTACTCGAAATTCAGCAAAAAATATTGAATATACATATTTGAGTGGTCAATTATGTATAATCGTAATACTCTAGGGATTTTTCGACACACAATACCATAATAAAATAGTAACATGCATGAAACTAAAAAAACAAAATGCATATTAATAATTACTTCATGTTTTAATTAAAAAAAAAAGTGTTAAGTCAAACTAATGGAATGGCAACTTTTAAAAAAGGATAAGTGTTCAGCTAATAGAAAAATACTTTTTATTGAAATTTACTGATTAATTTATTTTAAATATTTAAAAATTGATTATATTAAACGTATATATTAATTATATTAAATACAGTACCTTGGATCTATCCGCTTGCCATAACGTGCTAAGTCCCCCTTATCACGTACCTTAATTCAATCGATAAAAATAAGTAAGACACGCCGACCATGGATGGAGTGTTGAAAAATCTTTCTTGCTTTAAAAAGAAGAACAATTTCACATTAAGGTTTGGTTGGTCACTGCTATTAAGGTTTTGCTTTGCTTTAACATTCAAAGTCTTAAATATTATTTATTATTAAATTTATTTCATTTTTCACTTTTAAAAATAAAGATTTTGTTATAACATTCAAAGTGATAAATATTATTTATTATTAAATCTTTTTCATTTTTCATTTTTTACTTTTAAAAATAAAGATAAAGCTTTTGTTTTAACATTCAAAATCATAAATATTACTTATTATTAAATCTTTTTCATTTTTCACTTTTAAAAATAAGATCATGTTAAAATTTTAAACAATATAAACTCCCTTAACACCTTTTAACATTGGTCATATGGGATTTGAAATCTCATTCTTAAGGTTATCCAAAAACACAAAAAAGTCAAAAACGGATAAACTCCCTTAGCACTGGTCATATGGGATTTGAAATTCATTCTAAAAATTATACAAAAACAGAAAAAGACAAAAACAGATAAAAAAAGTTAGAGACCCGTTGGATTCGTTTTGTTACAAGAGCGTTACACGTGTAAAGAGCTCGCTTTTTATCTGCCCAAAATTCAGCGTGTATTTTCTACGTTTAGAAAAAGTGGACGTAGGTGGACTATATAGCTGAAACGGCCCACCTGGTTTTAATTTTAGTTTATCTGAAGTTTTCATACATAAAACCATAATAAATTTATTTTTAAAACATTTTAAATCTTTTCAAAGTATGTTTGGTGACGGTTAAATTTCAAATTGTTAAGATCAAAATTAATTAACAATTCAAAAATCAGACTAAACAATTTTAATGTGCCGGTTACGTAGAGAGCAGCAAGATTGAAAATAACAATAACGTGAGAGAAAAGTAAGTTTTATTTATATTTTAAAAGATATCTAAGGGAAAAAAATATCAAGGTAATAAAGGATTTAAAGGGATTGGATTAATTAGTGAGGAGTTGGGAGTATTTCATTGATGGGTAAGGTTAAATTCTTATTAAGGTTAAATTCTTATTAGGGTTTTTTTTCAAACCATGAAATCATCTTGAGGTAGTGATGGAACAAGTGGAGAGAGATAATACACGCTTAAGAGAGATAATACACGCGTAAGTGGATTAAAATCCACCACATGTCCTTCAATTTAAAGTTTATTTTACTAATAGATGTATGTTTCGAATGCTTTGATTTAACGTAAGCGGATTAAAGACCACCCCATGTCCTTCAATTTAAATTTTCTCTTACTAATAGATGTATGGTTTGAATGCTTTGATCTAACACTATCACTTTGACATGATGAGAATTGAGTCAAAGTTTGCATGTGATTAGGTTTACCCTAACCACCTTACCTTGAAACTATTGAAAAGTCAATAAGAAACATGTGTCTAATTTACTTTTCCCTTAAATAAATTGGACAATAAATATTAATCTATTATCTCATTTATAACTAAGTGATTTGGAATTGTAACATAATTATAAGTGTAGTTAAGTGAGTTAAGCTTAGTTGTACTAGTTGTAACTAAACTTGCACTAGTTAGAGTTCAATGAATTAATTATTCATTAATTCACAATCAGTGAACTCACATGCAATTGAAGATTCGCCACAGTTAACTACATGCATGTCAGATCCAGTGGAGACCCAGTTGAGATAACAGGTGAAAGGGACAGTTTGACTATCAGCGGTGATTTGAGTGAAGTGCACTCATGCAATCACACATGCAGTGGATATGCTCATGAGCATGTGCAAACTAGGCAATTTGAATTCATTGTGAGAATTCTAATTGCAGGGATTGTGCAGAGGAGGCGGGTTGTTTGGAGACAGTAAATTGGCTAAGGAATTTGTCAATTTTTGTATGAAAGTGTGAGACGATTGTATTGTACTGAGAGTTCTTGGATTAGAGTTTTGTATGAGATTGTTTCATGATCCATGATATACATAATATATGATAGTGGGGTTTTTAGCTTTACGCTTTCCCTGAAAAACTTTTGTGTTATGTGTTTTTGATATTTCACTTTGTGATCATGGTTTAATTTTCTGCAAGAATAATAGTAGAAGGGATTTTGTATTTAACAGTGGCATATAATTGTTAGATCAGGAGAATCGCAGGAAATACTTAATTTGTATTGAAATTTCTACATGGTATCAGAGCCACGGAGCCACGAAAGTGAGGTGCGAAAATAATAGTATTATCGCAGGTCCTGTCTATGATAGGGTGCGAACCTTAGTACTGGAAACTACACACATTTCTAGGAGCAGAAATTCTCGCACCCTACTCAAAGGAGAGGTGTGAACCTCATTAAGATTCTCGTAGGCTGCTTAAAGGAGAGGTGTGAACTTCCCTCACCCCATAGTGCATTACAGTGTGAACTTCCTTGTGATTTTCACAGGCTATACACTAGTAGGGTGTGAACTTCATCCAAGATTTCACAAGCTATACATTGGTAGGGTGCGAACTTCCCTCAGGCTAGTCTCAGGTGGGGTGCGAACCTCCCAGGGCAAGAGGAATTGCAGCAGTTGAGTTTTTGTGGTTAGATAACATTCGAAATTGTAGGATTTTCTTGGTGCAACAATTGATTCAAGATCGAAATGTCTTTCAATGGCTTGAGGTTGGAGTATGCACTCGAGGGCAGCTCGAACTACATTACTTGGAAGGACAGGATGGAAGCAGTACTCGAATACAATGTCTTGAAGGAATACATTGACAAATGTGTTC
>SNQJ01S0088039.1:42323-52456 GCA_010110895.2 Picea sitchensis | reverse complement strand
TCATTGTTCTTTATGTTGATGATTTAATACTGACTGGTGATGAGAAGTTGATACACTCATGCAAGGATGACCTTGCAAAGGAGTTCGAGATGAAGGATTTGGGCCTTCATTATTTCCTTGGATTGGAAATATGGCAGAGAGATGGTGAAATTTTTGTGTCTCAAGGCAAGTATGCAAGGGAGATACTGGGTAAGTTTCACATGGAAGGATACAAACCCATGGATACTCCTCTTCCAGGAAACTGGAGGAAAGAGGATGCTACTTCTGGAGAAGTAGTGGGTGCTTCTGTCTATCGACAGTTAGTAGGTTTGCTAATGTATTTAGTGAACACGAGACTGGACATTTGCTATGCGGTTAACCAGCTAAGTCAAGCGATGGTTAAGCCTACCAAACTCTTTTGGAAGGCGTGTAAGCATGTCCTGAGATATCTGAAGGGCACATCTGAGTATGGATTATGGTACAGACAGATGGATGAGGTGAAGTTGCATGGCTTCACGGATGTAGATTGGGCGGGTAGCCCAACGGACAAAAAGAGCACATCAGGGGGGATCTTTAGTATCGGATCTACAGTTGTTTCTTGGTACAACAGGAAACAAAGATCCATGGCACTTAGTTCAGCGGAAGCGGAATACATGGCAACAAGTCAAGTTGCATGTGAGGCTATCTAGATGAGAAAGATCTTGGTTGGTTTGTTTGGTTCTCATTTAGATCCGACAATGATTTATTGTGATAATTAGAGTTGCATTAAACTCTCGATTAATCCTTTGTTTCATGATAGATCTAAGCATATAGATATCCGGTATCATCATCTCAGAGATTGTGTGCAGTGGAATATCATGTTGCTTCAATACATTCCTACAGAAGATCAAGATGCATACATTTTGACAAAGGCGCTCACCAGGAGAAAATTCGAATATCATAGAGACAAGATTGGGGTGAAGGATAATCCCTTTCTCGTTGAGAGGGAGTGTTGAAAAGTCAACAAGAAATATGTGTCTAATTTACTTTTCCCTTAAATAAATTGGACAATAAATATTAATCTATTATCTCATTTATAACTGAATGATTTGGAGTTGTAACAGAATTATAAGTGTAGTTAAGTGAGTTAAGCTTAGTTGTACTAGTTGTAACTAAACTTGCACTAGTGAGAGTTTAGTGAATTAATTATTCATTAATTCACAATCAGTGAACTCACATGCAACTGAAGATTCACCACGGTTAACTACATGCATTTCAGATCCAGTGGAGACCCAGTTGAGATAACAGGTGAAAGGGATAGTTTGGCTATCAGTTGTGATTTGAGTGAAGTACACTCATGCAATCAAACATGGAGTGGATATGCTCATGAGCATGTGAAAACTAGGCAATTCAAATTCATTGTGAGAATTCTAATTGCAGGGATTGTGCAGAGGAGGCAGGTTGTTTGGAGACAGTAAATTGGCTAAGGAGTTTGCCAATTTTTGTATGATAGTATGAGATGATTGTATTGTACTGAGAGCTCTTGGATTAGATTTTTGTATGAGATTGTTTCATGATCCATGATATACATAATATATGATAGTGGGGCTTTTAGATTTATGCTTTCCCTGAAAAAGTTATGTGTTATGTGTTCTTGATATTTCACTTTGTGATCGTGGTTTAATTTTCCGCAAGAATAATAGTAGAAGTGATTATGTATTTAACAGTGGCATATAATTGTTAGATAAGGAGAATCGCAGGAAATACTTAATTTGTATTGAAATTTCTACAGAAACTGCAGGCTTCCATGATCCCTTATAGAATGTCGCCAACGGTGAAAACATTGTTGGATTCATAAGTGTGTAGACCCTATCAGCCTAATCAAGATAACAAGGCCATTTTAACTACTAAAGTAACAAATTCTTTGATAGTTACCACAACAAAGAATAACCTCTCGAGTTCTATGGTTGTGGGAACCAATGCTACCCATGATCAAGGCCCATGCAAGGTGTTAAAAATCCATGAAGAAGCAGATATATTGGATCTTAAAGAAGCAGGTCCATCGGAGCTTGCAAACAAGCAAGCCCATGTGTTTCCCTATGCTAATAGATTTGCAAAGACATTGGAATCCATCTTTGTCCTAGACATCTCATCCCTAGAGCTTGGAAGGAAGATTGAAATCCTCTCAAAGTGATCTTTGATAGGTAATTCATTGGTTTATAGCCCAACCTAATACCTTTAGAACAATGGATTGTAGAAGCTTGGAAACCTAAAATATGGGGCCAACCCTCTTTATTTGCTTTGCATAAGATAGTACTATGTCATTATATTCCACTCTTCAAAAGACATAGATCTTATATTCCAATCTAGCCCATATTTCATGGGTGCAAGAGGAATGTACTTAAACTATAGATTTCAATTTAGCAAAAGAAATAATAGTGACACATGTTTGGGTTTGTATCTCCCACCTTCATATGATTTTCTGGAACAAATCCATCCTCAAATACATAGATGACAAATTGGGAAATTTCATTGCAACATAGAACCAAAAGGGTCTCAATACTCATATGTCTGCATTTTTGTAGAAGCGGTTTTGGATAAAGGTCTACTAGAGGTCATTCTRCTCTGGTTTAGCAAAATAATCTTTTATCAATATTTGGACTATGAAAATATTCCCTACAAATTAAACATGTGCCATGAAAATGGACACTTTGCAAGGAACTGTCTGATATCTCAAACATCGTCAACCAGCTAGCCCTCCCTTTCCTTGTAGAGTGATCAAAACTAGTTCAAGCCTATGATAAATAGGAAAAAGAAGTCAATTTAGTGTGAGAATTAGAGTACTGTGATGAAAATAATTATTAACTCAAATTGTTTTCAAGTTGATTTAGATCCATAATATATAAATGAAGGTTCCAAATGAAAACAATGAGAGGAAGGAAAATGAAATCCTCAATTTGTAGGATCTTCATGCCCCAATAAAAGTCCCACCATATTCTCATAGCCTCAGAATTTTCCTCCTCTAAAGTAGTAGATATACACATCTTTCCAAAAAATCCAACCAAAGAAACACATCACACTTTAGTAGCACTATAAGCAATTAAACACCAACTAAATACCAACCCCCATTTCTAGAGGTCAAGTTGCTAAAAGTCAACAATGGATCATCTCACTCAAACTAGAAATCCCAAATCGCAATGGGAGAGGAAAAATAGGAATGAAAGGGGCATTGAGAATTATCAAAGTTAAAAGTGCCCCCTCCCCATTAGTGGAGGGCCCCTTCTTGAGCCTCACTTTCACTTATTTGAGGCTAGAAATCCAATCAAGGAAAAATGATAGAATAAGCATAGTGGAATATAGAATTCACACTTTGAATTAGAAATAATGCTACTTCAAAAAGGTAGATTATGTAAACTCGGAACAATTTTCAACATGATTGTGATCTAGTGGTAAGATTTGAGCATTTTTCCATGAAGAACGAGTTCAAAACTTATAGGAGTGATCACTCCAAACAATATGAAAATTGATGAAAATATCATAGGTGCATGGTGAGTTGTTTTCTTAGTTATTTAAAGAAGTTAATAGTGAATGAACATGAAAGAGAGCTCATTGTTTCCACCAAGTGGTAGTGATGTATTTGAGGAAGCAAGTGATGCACAACATGGGTTCCAATATCATGATGGATAATGTTAATCAAGCCATAGTCTCAAACAATGGTAGTAATCCCTCCTCTAAGATAACTCCAATCCTACAGTGTAGCTAGAGCCTTAGTATTATTGAACATTAAAAAATCTAATGAAAAAATTACCAAGAAGATAGTTGCACATTGTGTACCTTGTGTATGTACCATGGAACCTTCTTGTCATAACAATGGTAATGGAGATATGTCACAAGATCTAACCACATTACAAAGATCCATAGTCCAATAAACGTTCTAGAATGCAATGTCAAGATAGATGCAAGAGGTTTTAAATGATCCAAAGTCCCTGTATTATACATTTTCAAAACCAATCAAATCCAACAAGGAATGACACAAAAGAAGTAAAGAAAACCAAAAATGTTTCACTAAAACTACCAAAAACATGGGAGTGACATAACTTATAGGAAGATCATAGTGGAAATTTAGTGACATGATTACCCAATAGGGAATAACATATAACTTTATTATCTAAGAAGTACCCATAAAAACTATAAGTCCAACTAGCAAAGCCACCATTACACTCTAGCATGTTTTTTATGTAATGACATCCTTCCTCTCACTCGGAATAAATAGAACATTGTTAGGATGGAAGTGAGAACCTTTCTTTCTAGGACTTCTACTCCAATAAAAAAAATTCCATTGCATGTACAAATTGGGGCTAGGTAATATATGTGAAGATACTTCAATACCATTTGAATAGAAAAAAAATTAGCATAAACTAAAAGAGAACACATACTAACCAGGTAGAAAGAATACAAAAATAGGTGTCATGGGATGTTAAATCGTAACTTCTTGGTTGTTTCATCCAAACTGTTATATATCTTCATAGACATCTAAAAGTAGACAAATCAGAATTGAGTAATTATAATAGAGATTTCCTTCATTACTCCAACAAATTTTAATCAATATAGCCTAAGAATATAATTATTTTTCAAGGGATTTCTCAAATTAGCTTATTGATTTTGGTTCTTCAAAGAAATCTCCCAGCATGGGGCTATCATTTTCTTTGATGTGAACTTAGAATGACTACAATGAACTAGTTTGAGTGAAAAATGTTAATGTGCCTCAAAAGAAAATAAAATCATACAAATTATCAAATTCAAATCACAACATAAACATTGAAGCAACTTACAATTGAGGGATTAAAATAATGAACTCTAATTGACAATGGAAATATTAAGAACGGAAAAATGTGAGTATCAAAAAATAAAAATAAAAAAAATCTATCCCTAAAAGAAATGTGCAATGTTTTCACTTTTCCTTGACCATTCCATGAAGGAGATAATTAATCTAATTGATAAAATATGTTGAAATCTAGCCTCACAATTGGGACATGGAATTGGATATCTATATTTTTGGTCAAAACATGTTTTGTTTATCATGTATTAACAAGATTTTTTCTTGTATTGTCAACTTTACCATCCATGATAGGGTACTAGGATGGAAGGATAAGTCAAATGCTTCATCACACTATTGAGTTTGTGGTTGCTAGATAAGCTTCCATGGCTACCACACACAAATAATTTCCAACAAAAGATAGACAACAATTAGCATGCATGACACTACCTTTAATCCATAATTCGGGTAAGGAATACTTCACTTTTATATTTTCCTTAAATTCATAAGGAAAAATATTGAATCTTTGAATTTAGAAAATTATGGACTAGGCTCACCAAATGAGTGAAACCACACACATACTACATGAAAAAGACATGCTTAATATAGCCTATAATCTATGGGGTCACATTGATACAATGTTTTGATTTTGATTTCAATCCAAACTGATTACTTGCAAATTTTCAATTGGCATGATATATTCTCTTATAATCTCACTCATTGTAGGTCACAATGTGATTTAGGGATCCATTCAAATCACCCTCCCCAAAAGGATCAAATAAAGTTTATTAAAGAAGTATGGGTTGGGTGCTTTGTCTATCATATGGGATGTTGCATTTAGTAACACCCAACAATACTTGGAATACACCTTACCTTAGCAATTGTTCATCATGAAAAAATATTTCTCTATTTCCATACACAATATGGAAAGCTCAAACCAAACCAACCACCATGTTGTGCTAGTTCCAAGTTCATCCTACATGTCACATTGTTTAGTATGAAACTATAAAATAACATGCCCAGTCTCAACTAGATTTATTAGGATTTGGAAGCATCGGTTTTGATCTAGGTGGACATCGGTGGCCACCCACCTATTCCACTAGTTCAAAAGACAATTTTCATCTTGGAAATTTTTCTACGATTTTTTGGGTCCCAAACTTCTAGGGCCATTTTGAGGCCCTCAACAACGTTTTTTTGGCTCGATAATTCCTAACATATAGTTGAAGGTAGATGATAGGTCGAATAGAGTGTGTACTCCTCAGCTAGACCTTTTTAACAAGGTACTAAGCACCCCAAATGGAGATCATATGCAAAATTTTCACCCCCATGAAGTTGATGTATCAATTATCCCCATCAGGGCCCACAAAACTTTTGGAGTTTCATCTCCTGAGTTAGGTTTTGGCTGTATAGGGTTTTCTCATTTGTGCTTTATGTTAAAAAGGCCTTTTGAGCCTCATTTAATCATCTTCTTGCAAATGCATGCAACTATCACATATCTTCTCAAAGATAAGCTACCACCATTCTAGCAAGTTCATTTCACTTTGTATTTTCTTTTATAGTATCTGCATATTTCATTCTTTAATAGAAATTGATAATTATTGTATCTCTACGTTTCTGTCTTATTTATGTGTTTCATTTTGTTCCCTCATAAATATGGATCAGTGGTATCATAACGATCTGCTCTCTCTCTGTTTCTTTGTGCATGTCCCCAACGAGGTCAAGGTATAAGAAATTGGGACTCAAACTAGTTGAGCCCTTGGAATATTTTTCTCTCTGACCTTGATGATCGCCCATGGTAGAGGAAAATAGAGACAAGGGAGAAAGAGATCCTATTAAGTTGTTTCTCACAAAATTCCTCATGCAACAGAGGAACGAGATGATGGATAATTTTTCCCAAATCCTTCGATGGATGTCGACAACAATAGATGCATCTTTGTCAAGTGACCACTTTGGAGGTGCTACCCCCTTCAAGGTACAAGTTAATTTTGAAATTCCCGTATTTGAATTTCAGATAGATGAGGATGCTTTGGAAAAGTGGTTAAATCTACTAGAAGGCTATTTCTCTTTCCACAAATTTTCCAATAGGGAAAATATCACCTTTGCGCTCCTTAAGGCACTACCCCATGTCAAACTTTGGTAGGAGACTTACTATGATCATATATCCATAGAGGAGTCTGGAATATTTGGGGTTGAGCCCACTTGGGACTCTTTTATGGATGTCATCTAGGAACAATGTTACCCTGTTGGAAACTAAGATGACCAGTACATGAGATGGACCACACTGCGTGAGGAGAAGGACCAAATAGTGTCGGGGTTCAAAAATGTCTTTCAATCTTGCACACCAAGCTAGGTATCAAAGAATTTGAGCGACATATATTTCTAAAATACCATGGGGTTCTACATAGGTACATCCAAACAAAAATGGATTTTATAGACATCTCATTGTTGGGAGCCGCGTATTGATATGCTATCAAAATTGAGCAAAACTTTAAGCATAGGAATAAGAAATAGTTTGGATTTGTGAATTCATCACAATAGAAGCAGGGAAAAGGCGACCCCAACACACCAAACAAAGGACAAAGAAAGGATGGACAACCTCAAGAAAACTAGTCTAAGATACAAACAAAGAAAGGTAATGGGAAGATGAAGTAAGACAATCAGAAATGGTGCAAGCTCCATAAAATCCTTTGGCACAACACTAATGAATGTCACTTGAAGAAATCATTAGTGGTCGAGTTGAAAGCCTCAAAGTTAGATCTAGGCTCTGACTCTGATTCAGAGCCATACAAGGGGAAGCATATCATTGATGCAGAACTCAATGCCACAGTCATTACTATCAATATCTAACCAAACGAACTAGAAAATCCAAAGGAAGATGATAACCTTTTTCACTCGCAGATGTGGGTGATGGGTACTCCACTACATTTCATTGTTGATCACAGAAGCCAAAAGTTCCTCATCTCAACAGAGGTCATCAAATAGTTGGAATTTATGACAACACCACATCCACATCCGTACAACATCAGGTGGCTCAGCTAAGGACGAGATCTCTACATCAACCAACAATGTCTCCTCCCCTATGGCATCAAGCCCTTCAAGAATGAGGTGTTGTGTGATGTTTCCCCACTTGAAGTTTGTGATGTTCTTTTAGGCCAACCATATATGTGGAAACAACATGTTGTATATGAGTCTAGACCTCATAGTGTCATTGTTAATGTGGGAAGAAAATTGTACATGATACTAGAGGTATCTCCACCTACCACAATTTCTTTGGTCTCATCTAGGCAATGCAGGAAGGTCGTCTCCTAGAATAGGAAATTTTTACTCTTCATGATTTGATGTCAAAGTGAATGGAAGGTCACAACCACGTCCATGGAATTTACATAGGGATCCTCTATGCAGCAGAATCAAGTGGACAAAGTCATGGAAGAATACTGAGACATCTTCACCTAACCTACCGAGGTGCCTCTACACTGTCAGGTCGAGCATTCAATTGAGTTGAACCATATATCACATTTTCCTAATGGGCCAATGTATCAATGCTTTTTCCTAGAAAATGAGGAAATCAAGTGCCAGATTCAATAAATGCTCCAAAAAGGGCACATTCAACCAAGCTCCTGACCTTGTCGAAGCCCAATCGTGCTTATTTAGAAGAAAGAAGGGACCTAACGGATTTGTATTGATTACAGAGCTCTGAACAAAAGCACAGTCAATAACTGATACTGTAACATCCCTGACCATCCATGTCAGGCCACGCTATGCCAGAGAACTCTTACTTTTCTCTCTACGGATCATACTGTAACATACCCAGCATCCAACTAAGCTATGCCACATAAATTTTTCAAACTACATGCAATTAAAATATATACACACAAAACTCTTGTGGAAGAATTATATATAAAACGTAAACATACAGATACATTGGTAAATATACAGATTCACACTGAAATAAAAGTAAACGTATACATGCAGCATATACAGAAAATACCCATAAAAATAAACACAGTTATAACCACACATATGATAACCCATAAATAAGCACGTAAATAACAATGCAACATGTAAACTTATCACACAATTGACACTTATCTTGGTAATAATGTCACCAACTGCGTGCAGACCTTCCACGAACCTCCTAGCCTTAGACTGCACTATTCATCACTCTCAACAGTGAGTCACCCCCGAGTTGGGCATGAACTCCACCTGGGTAAAGGGATTCCTAACCAGGATAAAGGCTCATAGACAACAGGAAAGACTATGTCTTAGGTGCCAACTCAAACTAACAACCTCCAGTCCCTCATTCTCCACATGCTTGTCCCACCCAGGAATTGTGCCCCTTCTCTACTCAACAGTCCTTCGGCTGCCCCACTTCCTTTCCTGTCTTCAGCAACAGGCCAAACAGGAAGTCTCAAAGCATTGTAGTTGCAATTTAACACCTTCATGAAATCAATTCTCAACAATTCTCTCACCCAGAGAATTTCTCACAGGCTTGATAACCCGCCTCTTCAATATCCCACGAGCTTGACATCCCACTTCTTCAATCCAGCTCCCAAGCTAACCAACTACACCAACACAAAATGGCTATGGATACAGGTTCAAGTACAATCATGAAGATACGAAAGACAGTTCAATGGGTGTGTTCATGTTCATGGATGATTGACTGGATGACTGAATGATGGAAGGAATGATGGGGAGAATGATGAAAAAGATCATAGGAAATCAACTAAATCCCAACAATATGTATGCATGTCCCCAACTTGACACTTGTCATGTTGGGAGCTACTTTGGCCCACTTGTCCCCAACTTTAGAACTTAGGATAAAATAATTATCCATATTTTATATTTAAGAAATATTAATATAATATTCATTTTTGGCTTAAGCTCCCTAGCTTATCCCCTTTCCTTAACTTAGCCCCTCCATTTCCCTAACTAGTGGAGTTTATTCCCCCATCTCTTTTATCATGGTCGGTCTGCACGCAACGATGTATTTATATTAAGTATGAGACATATACAAAAATAGGCGCACTGGCCTTTAACATCTAGGCTCTCCGGCCTAATCAAAACATAAGCATTCTAGCTTATAATAATTGGCTCACCAACCTATAAAACACAACATATACACAAAAGGCTACATGGCCTCAATATCGCGCACACTTATGTTGTTGTGTGCGGTATCCTGGAATGTGCAAACTTCCTCATTTTACTACCCAATACATGCACTCACTATGTCATGAAATGTGCATACAAAAATGATATCAAAACAACTCACCAGCTTAAGTACATTTGTATTTACATTTACAATTGGGTTCGGTCTTAGGGATATTACAATCCCTTCCCCTTATTTATGCACTATCCTCAG
>SNQJ01S0088039.1:32001-42313 GCA_010110895.2 Picea sitchensis | reverse complement strand
GACACTTGTCATGTTGGGAGCTACTTTGGCCCACTTGTCCCCAACTTTAGAACTTAGGATAAAATAATTATCCATATTTTATATTTAAGAAATATTAATATAATATTCCTTTTTGGCTTAAGCTCCCTAGCTTAGCCCCTTTCCTCAACTTAGCCCCTCCCTTTCCCTAACTAGTGGAGTTTAGTCCCCCATCTCTTTTATTGTGGTCGGTCTGCGCACAATGATGTATTTATATTAAGTACGAGACATATACAAAAATAGGCACACTGGCCTTTAACATCTAGGCTCTCCAACCTAATCAAAACATAAGCATCCTAGCTTATAATAACTGGCTCACCAGCCTATAAAACGCAACATATACACAAAAGTCTACCTGGCCTTGATATCACGTGCACTTATGTTGCTATGTGTGGTATCTTGGAATGTGAAAGCTTCCTCATTTTACTGTGCAGTACATGTGTGCACTATGCCATGAAATGTGCATACAAAAATGATATCAAAACAACTCACCGGCTTAAGTACATTTGTATTTACATTTACAATTGGGTTTTTCCTTAGGGATATTACAGATACCCAATTCCTGAAATTGACGACCTTCTTGACCAATTCAAGGGGGATAAGTAATTTAGTAAGATTGATCTGAAGTTTGGCTACCACAAAGTATTCATAGAACAAACTAATGTATAGAAGACAACTTTCAAGTCTAAAGAAGGTCTTTTCGAGTGGTTGGTCATGCCCTTTGGCTTGAAGAATGCCCCGACAAATTTTATGAGGTTGATGGATGACATGTTACAACCCTTCACCAATTCCTTTGTGGTTGTATATCTGGATGGAATCCTTGTCTTATGCAAGAGTTGGGAAGAACACTTGCATCACATTCACTAGGTCCTCCACACTCAGTGACAACACAATCTATATGCTAACCTAGAGAAATGCCCCTTCAGCATGAACATGGTCCAATACCTCAGATATGTTGTAGATGAGAATGGGGTGCATGTCAATCCAACCAATATCCAATTCATTCATAAATAGCCAGCCTCGACAACACTCATTGAGCTTCAAATATTTTTAGGCCTTACCAAATTCTATCACAGATTTATATTGGGGTTCTTCCATATATCATGGGATCTCAAACAATTGACCAAGGGTGGTTGCAAAGCCAAATTTGTGTGGGGAAGGTCACAACAAAAAACCTTTGATGATCTAAAACATTGCTTATGATGAGCCCCATTACTCTCCCTACCCGATCTGCAAAAACCATTTCAGATTGAGATAGATGCTTCTGATTATGTTGTTGGTGTTGTTCTCACTCAACATGGTCATCTAGTGGCTTATCATAGTGAGACACTCTCAAATGTCATCCGTAAGTACCCCACCTATGAAAAAGAAATGTATTTCATCGTACAATCCTTCCACCAATGGAAGAATTACATTCTAGGGAAGAAGACGGTCATCCATATAGATCACAAGCCTCTGCAATTCATGTAGACATGAGGAAAATTGCAGAATGATTGCCATCAAAAGTGGTCCACATACTTGCAATAGTTTCACCTCAATATTAAGTATAAGAAAGGGACCACCAATCGTGTCACTGAATGACTTATTCAACCTCCAGTTGCAGCACTAACCATAATGTTCGACTCTTGTAGGCTTGAGACCTATGGGTGGCCCCAACTCTATGACAACAATCCTGACTTTGTTACAACCTACCAGATGTTGTGAACATGCATGACCGTTGTCAATTTTCATCTTAGATGGAATGCTATTCCATCTGGGTCATCTATGTGTTCTTTCAAGCAAGTGTGGGAAGTTAATTTGGGAAGCCCACTACAGTAAGGTGGTAGGACACTTTAGTGTGGAGACGATAGTGGCAGTACTATAGAATTATTTCTATTAGATGAAGCTTCAATAGGATGTTAGTATGTATATTAGATCCTATACTACCTGCTCCATTGCCAAGCCAACCATTAGAAAAAAAGGGATGTAAACCCCTTGGCCTACTCCTTACGGGCCTTGGGAATCCATCTTGATGGACTACATGTAACGTCTCCCTTTAGCCAAGCAGGGCAATGACTGTGTATTTGTGGTTGTTGATCGATGCTTTAATATGACCATTCTGACTGCCTAGATGAAGAGTAAAACAGTCGAGACCACGACTAAGCTCTTGTTCGAGCATGTCTAAGTACACATCGGACTACCACAAACCATCATATCATATTGATAGAGCAGATTCTTGAGCACATTTTGGTCAAGCCTCTGGTTTTTGTTAGACACCAACCTCACCAAATCCACTTCCTTCCACCATCAAATTGATGGACAGACAGAGGTCATCAATAGGATGATCGTACATATCTTGTGCATGTACAAATCCAAGCATCCATGCACATGGGATGAGATCCTTCCTTATGTCCATCACAAATACAATAGAGCCCTCCATAGCTTGACTAACCACAACCCTTTTCAGATGAGCCTTGGCTTCCAACCATTAGGCCCCATTTATGTAGCACTTCCCCTTGCATCCACATAGGAAAAATATTCCCATGCTCAATCTGAGGTTGACAATGCCACCAAAATAATTGAATGAATTCAACACATCCACCATCAGTTCCATGATATTTTACAAAAATCCCATGCTAAGTACAAGCAACATCAGAACCAACCTCGGGTCCCCCACAAGTTTCAGGTGGGAGACAAGGTTTGGTTATATTTACAGAAAGAGCACCTTACAAGACCCCATCGGAAGTTATGTCCACTGTGATATGGACCTTACACCATCACCAAGGATGTGGGAGACACTATTTTTGAGTTAAGTATTCCCCCCTTCCTTGGATTACACCTAGTATTCAATGTGGATCTACTTTGACCATATTTTCCACCACTATTGGACACATCGGAAGTGGCAGAGAAGGTGACACCTACAGAGCTCAACCCTGACTAGATGGAACATGAAACCATTGATAGGATCAAGGACACATAAGTTAATGGCACCTTCTAGTAGAAGATCCAACTCTACCGGGTTCTCAAGGCAAGGCAACTACTGTACCAAGGAAAATGGTTCACCAAGCGTTAAGTTCAACAAAAGTTTCCCCATTTGATGGGGGAAATAAACATAATGGATAACATTGCTTCCTAATGGGGGAGGAATGATCCAGGTTGAAATTGATGGCTTCCCCCCTATTCCACTAGCTCAAAACGCAGTTTCCATCTTGGAAGTTATTTTGCGATTTTTTGGGTCCCAAACTTCTGGGGCCATTTTGAGGCCCTAAACAACTTTTTTTTTGGCTTGACAATGCCTAGAATGTAGTTGAAGGTATATGTTAGGCTGAAATAAATGTGCACTCCTTGGATAGACCTTTCCGATGAGGTATTGAGTACCTCAAACGAAGATCGTATGCAACCCAGGAAGTTGACGTATCAACTACCCCCATCGGGGCCCACAAACCTTTTGGTGTTTCATCTCCCGGGGTTGGGGTTTTGGATGTTTATGGTTTTCTCATTTATGCTTTATGTTGAAAAGGCCTTTTGAGCCTCATTGTAATAAGTGCATAGTCGTCACATATCTTCTCAGAGATAAGCTAACACCATTCTAGCGAGTTCATTTCACTTTTTATTTTCTTTTATAGTCTCTGCATATTTCATTTTTTAATAGAAATTGAGTATTAGTGTATCTCTGTGTTTATGTCTTATATCTATGTTTCATTTCATTCGCTCATAAATCCAAATCAAGTTTACACAATTACACATTATAGAACTTATAGAGTTAAAACAAATAACTAACAACACTATTGTATAATATAGGCACTTATTAAAGGTCGGAAAACATCATAAGAAAAAATTACACCTATTATTGATCTTATCAGCCATGGTCATGAATCTCTACTCCACATTAGTTTCATTCTTTTCACTTGTCTCCAAAAATTAATAGTGAATAATAAAATTAACAATGTAACACCCAAATAAGCAACCACTTAAGTAGCAAGGGATATTTAAATGATACCATGGGTAATGAGATAATAACTTCTTTTAATTTTTCTGGACCATTATTGTCATGTTGTATCCCAAAGATATTCCATTTTCCAAAATGAGGTTTGTAAAAGGCCATAGATTTTTTCTCCCAACATGAGCTTCAAAGTTTGTTAATGTGAGTTCATATGTGCCCTGGCTTGTTCTCCTATATAGTTTTTCCATGAATGGCTAAGGAAAGTGACATGTCATTATCTAATTATCTCCCATTTGTAGAGGTCATTCCATCCTCCAATATACTATTTAGATCCTTTGATAATACCCCAACAAATTTGCATTTTACTTGGTCCTTCAAATCTTCCTGCCTCCTTGGCTAAAGCTCGAGACATAGTTTTCTTAATGCATTCTGTTTTATTTTTCAAATCCACTTCATTGGTTGGAACATGGGATATCACCTTAACACATTATTTTTATTATTTTGAACCTAACTTCATAAAACATTGTGCTTGTTCTTTCAAAACTACATTTGTTAAAGGAATCCTTATATAATTCTTTGTCAAGACAATTTGTTTGACCTTGCAAATCTGACCCATTTGTTATATTCTTGTATGATTCTCTATGACTAAGAATGGATGATGTGCTTGATTCTTCACAATTTCCCCATTGTAGATGCTTCTTGTGCATTCTTTTAAGCTCATTGAACTGACCCTTCTGTAAGGGACATTGGATAAATCTTTATCTGTGTAGTTTGTTTGACCCCAAAAATCTACTCCACTAGATGGAAACTCAAATAATTTGTTGATTTCATAATTTGGATAATCCTCTTGGTATATCCCCCTAACAAATAAATGCCATACCTTATCATTTCCACAATATCTTTGGCACTTCCAATATTCACCACCAATCTACATAACCATTAAATCATTTGGAGCAACACTAGAATCTAATGCCTTTTTTAGTAGAGAGTTTCATAGGGAACTATGGCCCGCATTTGGTTGTTTAGGTTCAATTTAGAATTTTAATCTCTTTTTTCACTTCTTAGCTTAGGCCAAACCTTGCAATCCACTATAATCTAAGCATGATCTTTCATATTAAGACTACAAGTTAATGCCAAGTCTTATGTGGATGACTTGATGTGTGTTGGAATCTTCCATCTCAAGCAATACCAAATTTCTTTAATAAAGAAAACTTCACACTCAAAATATTCTTGTGTGGTGGCCAAAACCCAATGACCTTGAACACTCCAACTCCATTCTAATTAATGCCAATCTTGTGCAACTCTAAGTTACTTCCCATGAAATTTTTTCTCATTACCTCTTTCTAAACAATGTTGATATTATGGTAGTTGCGGGTGTTATTAACCTCCATGTGTAACCTTTGGCTAGAATAGAATATTCCAGAAGCAAGAGAAACAATAAATAGATGTGTAGAAACCCTAGAAGACAAGTCAGATCAGTAAAAGAATTAATATTAAAGTATTATATTCTAAAAGGACAAGTTGACCCAGACAAGTGACAAGAACCACTATAAATAAGAGATGATCTAGCTCCTTTGTACACACTCACTCTCTTAGTCAAGGATAACTCAAGTTTGGAGTTTCAGCTGCAAGGATGGAAGGTGGATCTTCTGAGATGGTTCTTGGTCTCTCTCTCTAGTGCCATCTAGCCTAAGATGGGTGCCCTACCTTCTAGTATCTCTTGGTGGTGTTCTTGGTGATATTTCTTGGTGGTATTCTTGGTAAGTGCAACTGCAATTATAGCTGTTGTAACTGCAACTGTTGCAGCTGAGTATTGTTCTTGTTCTGTGGCTTTGGGACTTTCTATTTGGTGAGGTATCTTTGGATAACGATTCTCTCTCTTGGTTATCTATTGGTTCCATTGTTGCTTCCAAAATCATTCTATCTAGGAAAGGTTATGGTGCTCGAGGGTGGTTACGTGCCTATGGTTGGGCGACAATAGTGATATTGTATATGGTCAAAAGAGCACATCGAATATTTTAACAAGTTATGGGCCCACACCACCTTTAGGATAGTCTAACCACTAGAAGGTAGCGTGACAATTATTTATTAAGCTTGTTGTGGCACCAGTAACAAATGCAACTAGGGTTTTTGATTGTGTAGTTGCAACAAACCCTAACCTAATCTTCTGGGCACTTCAAGTGAAAATTTTGGCATAATTCCTGGACATTCTAGTGTGCCTTAACCTAACGCACCTATTGGTATTCTCAGCAAGCAAAAATGTCAAGCTTGAGTTTTTTGTCAAAGTCAAAGTCAAAGGTAGACTTTTGCTCAAAATTGAGTTTGTTCGCTATTTAACTTACTTCATTTCTTAATTACATAGTGTGATTAAAAGTTAAGACATATGGAATCATCCAGTATATTAATTTATTATGTGATAAAATAATCAACAATATATGTATATTTGAAATTAATATTATATTTAAATAATTTCATAGCATTAATCAATATTTAGGAAGGAAAATAATAATTTCAATTTAACAATTTGTGTATATCATAACATTAATGAAGATTTAAGCATGAAAATAATTAATTTCATTTAAATTTAGCAATGTTTTTATTTTTGTTTGGATGGGCAAAAACAAGCCTTGAAATATCGGCACATGTGTAAGGTTCTAGTGTACAAGGATCTCAAATTTTTGCATCAATTTAATGGCGCACATGTGAATGAAAGTTTGTCTTAATGCAGTCCATTTTTTCCCTCTTTTCATCTAGCTTGTTTTTTTTCCTCTTTTTATCTAGCTCGTGGGTGTTTTGGCTTAATCTCGTCCATTTTTTTTGTCTCTTTGCATCTAACTCATAAATGTTTTTGCTTAAACTAGCCAACAAATTTTAATTCTTTTAGTTATGCTTGTGGAGGCTACATGCACAACCCACTTCCTATATTGCCTTTTATACACTATTATGAATATTCAAAAGAAATTTTAATAAGAAAACACTTATTAAACTTTAAAAAATAACAAATAATAAAGAAAAGCTTCATTTGCTATTCCAAGAACAATGAATTGAATAGGATTTATATTATGCAACGAGTAGATATATTATTAGCCATTGGTGGTAATGGGAACGTTGTCATTAAGACTCTCTCACCTATGTCATGCCTTGCACAATTTATATAATGCAAGAAAACTATAGTGTGTTAACGACCTAACACTAAACGTCACATATCAGTTGCATGCTATTACCACAAACACTAAATAAAAAACATAAGAACATGTTTATTTGAATGCGATATAATCCATACAATGGGTTGATTGTTGTGTCCAACTTCTTCACCGAGGTTAACATTAACACTGCAACACATCCATTTCGCGGTTGAAATTATCCAAACAGTTTCGCTAATGCAAGCAAATCGATTATTGTGCCCAACCACTTCAATAATGCTTCTCTTACAATTTAAGTGAAGATAGTTTATTAAAAACCAAAATAAATAAATAAATAAATATTGTAAAAATTTCCATTGCGATATTGAAAAAAAGTAATAATAGATGCAACTTTGAAAAGGCAAAGACCTGATTCGAAGGTATGGTAAAGCCATGAACAAATATAGAAATGCCACTAAACAAGTCGATGCGATTTTTAGACCAAGAAGCATTCATGGAAACAATGATTGAATCCGCCTTCGCCTCCCTGGAATAACTTTATAATTTAAAAATTAAAAATAAATAAATAAATTTAAGCTTGAGCTACCTTAGGTGCTATAAATAAATAAATAAACAAAATCCATTGAAACCTCCATGTTAGAAGTTGCATGATCCCCAAAGCCACTGAAACCTTGAAAAGCATGGTGAATGAAAGAGTTCTTACACGTCAGTTGTTTTGCATCGAACAACATCTAGCAACTTTCTCCTTGTATTAAAGAGTGCTTACACGTGAACCATTTTAGCATGCAACAACGTGGCATCTATTTCGTTTAAAATTATTGTTGGGTTCTCTTCCCATACTTTGGTAGGGTGAAATGTTTTGATTTTCAATACACCTACCTCCCTGTTTTGTCATACAATTGGCTTAGGTTGATGGACAATTGGTATGGATTGTTGGTTATCATTTATGTCAACCATTGGAGAGTGATATTGTAGATTGATGTCAACCCTTAGTGATTGATGTCAACCCTTGGAGAAATTCCGGTAGCGAATTTCAGTAGCACAAAGGTTTGGGTAATGGACCCAAGGTTGTTTCATGTATATTGGTATGTGTTTTAATATATTTGAAGGTAAGATTATTCTAGATGGATAGTACATGTCATTCTAATTCTTGTGGTGTGTAGAACGACACATAACTCCTCACGGTTAGAGAGTTATGATCATGAGAAGTTGGAGAACCCAGGTTTGGGTAATGGACCCAAGTTTGTTTGATGGATAATGGTATGCATTTTGATATATTTTTAGGCAAGACTATTCTAGATGGATAGTACATGTCATGTCATTTGCAATGGTATGTGGAACATCACATAAATCCTCGTGATTAGAGAGTTATGGCCATGTGAAGTTGGAGAACCCCCATGAGTCATCTAGAAGCCCCAAAAGGTCAAAGTAGTCAAAGTGATTTAAGAGATTTTAGAAGGTAAATAATTAAGTGAAGTGATGAGTGTACTATAAATCAAAGTGAATAAAAAATAAATTATTTAAATAATAAAGATAATGGAGAAATTACTAAGTTGACAAGTGGTTAGAAGTGGGTTAACCCTAAAATAAGGAAAGTGGATTAAGATGGTTAAAAGGTAACCGCTTGAGGAAGCTACATGAAAGTATAAATAAAAGGCAAGACTCTCTCATTTTAATCACACTTGAGCATATTGAATATCTACAAGTGACTAAGGTAACCAAAGGATATCTAAGCCGAATTTCAGAGAGAAGGTGAAGTAAAGAAGCCCAAAATTGATGTTTTCTAAGGTATGTTATTTACAGGTCATCTCACCATTTTCGCAATAATTATTTTTCTAGAATGATTCAGACTGTGAAATTGGGAGGTCATTGAGGAAACATATCCAAGTATCTGTGGTACAAATTTCAGCTTGTGGTTCATTGTACTTTTGGATTTACACTCCGTGGAAAATAGGGTTTGTGGTTGGTCCTGAAACTAGTCTAAAACAGGTGTTTCGGGTAAAATGTCATAAATTCTTTATAACAGATCAAAATTCAGTAAGACCAAATGTATTTGTTATATTACAGTATGTAGTATTATGTGTACAATTTTTAAATCCATACAACAAATATTCTGTGCAGGGCATGCTCTACAAGTTCGCTCTCTAGAATAAGCCAGAGTTCAACAAGGTATCTCATTTTTGCTATAACTCTTTTTTTGAGAGGTTACAAGTAGTGAAGTCTAGAGGAATTACATAAAATACACTGAAGAACATTGTGTATCATTTTCAGATATTTATTCATTACAGGTACATAGTTATGATTATTGCAAGTTATGGTTTTTTACTAATCCAAAATTAGTCATGTGAGACTAAAGTAAAGTTTGATGAAAATGCTAGTCTCTTGTTGTTAAAGTTAAGGAAGTTTTGCAGGTATGTGATCATATACACTAGGTCTGTTAAAGAGTTATAAATCATATTTGGATGATGAAATTGATGAGGGCTTTTGGTTGAGGTACATGGTTGAGACAAGTAGTTGATGAGTTGGCACATACATGAGGTGTATAGTTGAGGATGTTGGTACATATTGAAGAGTCATAGTTGATGAGTAGTTGATACATGATTGGTACATACTTGGTACATGGTTGGAGGCACTTGTTAGTAGTATTGTTGACACATGGTTTATGGATGATGTAACATACTTGTATTGGTATATTATTAGAAGCGCATATTGATCTTGGTGATGATTATGAGTTGTTGTGTTATGCTTGGTTGATGCACATCTTTGATAGTTGTCTTGGTGATTGATCTTGGTGAGTAGATCTGATTTGGTTGATAAGATTGATGAGGCATGTTGTTGTGATAGGTTGTTTGGACAGGTTGTGATGACATGTTATTTGTACAGGTTTGGTGCATGGTTGATGCACTTGTTCATGGTACAGGTTGAGGTACAGATTGGTGCATGGTTGATGCACTTGTTTATGGTACAGGTTGATTACAGGTTGTTTGGTACAAGTTGGTGCATGGTTTATGCACTTGTTTATGGTACATGTTGATTACAGGTTGAGGTACATGATGATGCATGGTTGGATTTATTGGTATAGGTTATTTGATGCAGGCTGATCGGTACAAGTTTACAACAATATATCTCACAGTGATAGTGTGACAATGGTTCCATCATTCTATTTATACGTCAGGGCGGTTGGACGGGGCAAGGATAGGTGGTTGTAGCCACCTTCTGGTTGTAGTCG
>SNQJ01S0088037.1:54309-68752 GCA_010110895.2 Picea sitchensis | reverse complement strand
CAGTACAGATTGGTAAAGAATTGGTAATGTATTTCGGCCATCAGATGCTCTTCTGACCTCACACATTAGGGGGCATCTGTTATAACCCTAAATTGCACTATTCATGCTTACCTGGCATCAGGCCAACTCATTTCCCTTCATTGCCAAAGCCATGCTGAACAAACTCCTCAAAAACCTCTTAAAACAAGTAGCCCGCGCCCTAACCTATCACTGGGCGTGGTTGAACGTTGGCAGGCCTTAGACAACACGCGTTGGACCGCGGGCTAGCCCACTACAGCCTATGGTTACCTAACAAAGCAAAAAATCAGGAAAGTTTCTGCCGGGACGAGAAGCTTTTTGTCAGTTAACTGGAACTCCCAGCCATGCATGGCCGAGAGTTCGCCTAAAACCCTAGCTCCTTCTAGCCTATAAAAGGAGGGGTAGGGGTACCATTCAAAGGAGGAAAATCATAGCAAAGAAACTCTGCCAAATTGTCGAATCCGTTTTGTCCCAACCCTTTAGCCTTTCCTCAAGCTTTAGGAGAATTCAAGCAAAGCAGTTGGAGGACAAAAGAAGAGGAGGAGCCCAGGATTAGGATCGTGGAACGGTGGTCGGTCTCTATAATCATTGTAAGTTGGTTCATATTGAGATTAATGAAAAAGATGCTTTTCCCGTCCCAAATACATGAGTCTCATATGTTTTATTTGATTTATGTTTAATCTCTAACCCTCTAGTAGATCAATAGCATGCATGCGTAGTTTTGTCTTGATTGCATGATCGCTTTGTGGAAGGAGCAGCAGCAGCAAGAGGATAAAAACTCAACGGAGGATCTACTTCAACCGTCGATAAAAAGGTTAGTTGATTCTTCTCATGTTTTCCTGAGAAAAAGGGTTTTAGGTTTGGGTAGGAGGATAAAAGTTATTTCTTAAATGGTCATGATCTGCGTACAAGTTTAAAGCCCTAGCTTGTTAGTCCGTAGGGTAGAATACCCCACAACACCCCCTCTCTAGGTTGTTGTTGGATTAAGTATTTATCCTTTCCTATGCCTTTGCTCACTCTCTAGTGAAGTTTTACCATCTCAACCTCTCTGTGTTCTCCTTATTTACCCAACATTTTAGTTCCTGATTGCTCAGCGATTGTACATGATTTTCTCGACGTTGACCACTCCTTCCGGTGCTAGAACTCTGAGAAATTATTTTACCCTAGGAGAATTTTCGACATTCCCTTGCTCTATGGGGTGGTATTTTTCTAGGAATTGGAGGAGGAACCCACTTGTTTCACCGAGTTTATGCATTTTTGGGGTGTTAGTTTTCACCTCTACGTTTGCAGAAGGACGCCCAACAATGTACCCACGCATTGAGAGCCGAGTAAATTATTCTATTGAATTGAAATTCTTCAACCACCATAATAGAACCTTCACTGATTCCTTTTTATCCTTGCTCTTTTCGATACTCAACTAAACTGATTGGGAGCATTGAGGTCACTCGGATTTCGGTTATGGTTGTCTCAGACCCATTTGATTAATTTAAATTTATATATTTTAAAAAGGATAAAGAGAAGCTGATTACAAGTGCCTTATCATTGGAGGGATTGATCGTTTAGACATCATAAATGAGTAGTGTCGATCATAGTCTTATTGTTGCTTCGTTGATCTGCTACGAGAAATGATTTCTCACCTCCTTCCATTTTTATTGTTTTTTCTCGTACCCTCTTCACTTGCAACAAAATACTCCCACCTATCTTTATTCTGTATGATCTAGATGTGGTTAAGTCGTTGTCATTCTTCGATATTTTTCTTCACTGGTTTCCTTTGCAGAGATGCTTAGATACCCATGGTGTTATTCTGCATCCCTGCATTCTGGAGGGGATTCCTTCTCTAGGACTTCCCTTTTTTTATCTCCTCAATGATTGCTCAGGATATTCGGCCCTCGGTCTTCCCTACATTGTTCCCTCTTAGAGAAGCTATGACTGTTGTCTCTGTGTTTCTTCTTGGGTAAGTATATCCTTCTCCTCCTCGAGTCTTTATTCACCCAGCCTTGTGCGGACTTTCAACCCTTTGTTTTCCAGCGCCCCCCATGGAGCAATCTTCCTAGAGAATGCACACCTAGATCCATGAAGAATTAAAGGTGGAGGGGTGTCTCTGAGTTTCCCAGTGCCTTAGTTAAGAGTGCTTATATTAAGGTGGGTTATTTCTTCTTATGTTTTACTCCAGCATTCAAGTTATTACCTTTCTTTGTTTTTTTATTTATTATTATGGAGTTATTTAAATAAATTTTAGTATGGGGTTATCCCCAAGTCCTTTGCACGTAGACATTATGAGGTTGTTTTGTTGATTTTTTTTTAAATGCTTGAAACCCATTACTTTGGATGGTGTTCATATCTATGCAACTCTAGGAACTGTAGGACCGATGTCCCACTATTAAAGGTAATCTTATTTCTTGTAATGGGTACTTGCGAATTATGGTTTGTATTTACCTTCTTCCAATTAAGCACTTTGTGGTTTGGGCATCCACCTTTATCGCCCGTCCCTTGCTGGTATTATACCTTATAAAAGAAAGAATAACCCTATGTGGTAGATAATTCACTTACCTATACATTAATGTTTAGTGTAATAATTATAGTTGCTACACCACAAATAATGGTTAGTTTCTCTTGTGCTTGAAACTGCAGTATCAATGAGTGTTAGTTATTAGATTGAATGTGCACACCAAGTAAATGACGACACTATTGTTCCTATGCTTAATATGATGCACACTGATTTATGGTCTAAATTTCCTTGTGCAATACATAACGATGATGAGATTAATTATAATTTGGGTTACCAATGCATCCTTAATATCATTGTAAAGTATGATCAATTACGAGTTAGATTTCCTTTGTGACTTGGAAAAATGGGTTTGGGTACTCTTGTGCAACAGATGACATGGGTGCATGTTCGCTTAGATTAGTTTATTTCTTGTGCGCATGAAAATTTTGATGTATTAAATGATGGTTTTACATGGTTAGTTATTTATTTTATTGAGTTTATTCTTGAATGATGGTTTTAAACTTAGTTTATTCTTGTGCGCATGAAAAATTTAAGGTATTGAATGATGTATTGTATAATGTTTAGATTTTTCTTCTTGCACGCAATGGAAATTCAATGTAATGAATGGTGTGGGCTATTTACTTCCTGTGCTTGTGGAATTTTATGATGGTTAGATATTAGAACTTGCGCAACTAAAAAGTAATGAATTTATTTACCCTACGTCGATGATTAGTTCATGGATATTAGATTGCTTTTGTTTATGGATTCCATAAAATGTATGATAGTCAAGGATTTTTGGACTTCTTGTGCAATGGATTTTATGTCATGTATGATGGTGTAGATATTGCACCTTGGAGGATGTTGATGAATAGGTGTTAGGTTTCTTTTGATATGGACTACGTTAACACATAGATGTTCATGCCTTGGTTTACTAATGTGCTTGTCACAATGTTGCGGTATTCTTTCCTTATGATTGGATTATTTGCACGCAATGATCGATAAGTGAATATGCTAATATGGCATTTGGAACATGTGCTTACCTTGATAATGATGTTGATTATTGTAATTTGATGATTGATTTAATCGTGCGCCTCGATGTAAAGTAGATGTATGCTTTGCACTAGAAAATAAAGTAAAGTTGAATACATTGCGCCTTCTCTTGTGTCGTTGTATGATTGATTTAGGATTTAGTTCTCTTGTGCCATGAAAGTTATGTGATGTGTGAATGATTGATAATGTGCTAAAATTGTTTCATTAATTTATCAGATGATTTCTCAATGATATAGTTAATTATTGTGATGTATATTTCCTAATGTTGTATTAAAAGAAAAAAAAATTACATCATTTTTGTTGTAGTAACGACAAGGTCGTTACATATGGTATCAGAGCGGGTTCAAGCCTGCAAATGTGGATAGCCATGCCTTCCATTGAATTAAGCCCTTGATTAATACTTAGTGATAATTAAAATATCAAATTGTTCATGTGGTAATCATGCTTAGAGGACATTGCAGAGATTCACAACGTGGTGCCGGGGAAGAAGGTGCAATGCCTCCAGAAGCGCATGCGCCCTAGGAATCTAACCCCCAAGGGGAAGAACAAGTCCTTGGGAAGGAGTCGATTGTTATAAGGGAGGTGGATGGTCTAACAAGGTACTTCCAGGGAATGTTAGAGGCCTTGATTAACCATATACACTGAGATGAGGCCAGGGCGCCTATACCCCTGAGGGTCCACAACGCGCCCCAACCAGTACTGGTAACATTCACTAAGAACTCGAGAGGCTTAAGTTCCCAAGTCCATGAGTGCCATGGAAGGCTCATTCATCAAGGCATGACTAGAGAGCATGGTGATGTGCTTCGTGCTTTGCGATTATGACCTCCATCATGAAGGTCTGCATGGAGGTCTTCAGCTAAAGGGGTGCACTCTTATATGGTGGAATATGCTCCTACCTCATCTAAACATGATTGTTGAAGCCATGTTTTGGGAACGATTCGAAGAACGGTTCTGGGAGAAGTAATTGTCAGAATAATTCATTGAGTACCATCTCGATGAGTTCAATGCCTTACGACAGATTCGTCGTACGGTGCCAGATTATAAGACCATATTTATGGAGCTATTTCAGTATGCCCCGCATCTGAACATGGAAAAGTTGTAGATCGATGGGTTCATGATCGCCCTTAACTCCAACTTTCATGCAAAGGTGAGGATCTAAATTCCTCAAAAATTGCACGATGTAGTCCAGTAGGCCTCATTGCTACGAAATATTTGATCGTGGGAGTCAGGGTATGAATCCTATAAGATTCTCTGGACTGATGACATCTGGTGGGAAACAACATCAGACGCCAACCAGAAAAGACGTCTTGGTATCAAGACACGTCTATAGAACTTTTGTTCACAACACCATGATGATGGGTTCCTTGGAAGAAGACCCCTACAGGGGATCGCCGCCAACAACCGTAGTTAGGCTTGTTAGCAGAACAGACCGGGATCTTGGGCTGGTAGGCCAACAAATTCTACTTCAGGGACTAGGAGTATAGGACCGGAGACGGTTGTTGGACATGTGGAGATGCCACCTTACCATCAAGAATGATCGGTTGAAAAGGATAGAGCAGTCAGGTCAACAGGACACACTACCATTGGGGAGATGGGCGAGGCCCATAGGATTCTTGATCGTGGTGAATAACCGCCAGGCCGAGTGCTCGAACACTGTTCTCAAGGCATCGAGTACCATCACCAACGAAAATTTAGTACAGGTGCTACAGAGAGCTCTATTCCTAGTACTTTGCTAAAGGGATTCAAGTAAAAGAATTTGATAGGACGAGTTTAGATTCGTTGATATGTCTTCGAGTGCCAATCGAATGGTTGAAGGGGTATGATCTATCACTTTAACTTGGGGAATAGTGTAATATCTTGACGACATGGCTAGTATGGACTGGTTGGAATCGCATGAGGTGATACTCAACTGTAAGACAAAACAATTGAGTTTGGTTGAATATGAGGGACAAAGAAGTGATATTGTAGGAAGAAAACAGGTTGTATCCCTAAGGTTCATTTCTTCCTTACAACTACAAGAGAGCATGCGCAAGGATGCAAGTTATATGAATACTTAGCGCTGAACGTAAAGGGCATGGTGGAGGGATTAGAAAACCTTCTGGTAGTACGATAGTTTGCAAACGTGATTCCCAAAAGAATTACTAGGTGTGTCACCCAAAGCCAAGATGAAATTTACCATAGACCTAAAACCTGGAACTGAACCAATGGAAAAAATGACTTATTAGACATCGACACCTGAGTTACAGGAGTTGATAATGCAACCAAAGGAGTTGCTAGACCTAGGACTTATACGCCCAAGTGTATCGCCTTGGGGTGCTCCTATTATTTTCATACGAAAGAAGGATGGGTCGTGGAGACTCTGATTTACTACCGTCAAGTATTCCTTGATGACATATTGATATATTCTTAGACGAAGGAGGAATATGACAAGTATTTGCGCTTGGTAGTACAGTGTCTTCGAGAGAAAAAATTGTTTGGGAAACTGTTTAAATGCTCTTTTTATCCATCGAAGATTCATTACTTAGGGCATGCCATCTCCAGTGAAGGTATCGTTGTGGATCCAACGAAGGTAGAGGCTATTATGGAATGTACTGCACCGATGAACGTCCCAAAACTACGTAGATTCATGGGTTTAGTCGAATATTATCGACCGTTCATCGAGGGTTTTTCAAAGATAACAATCTGATTAAGGAATTGCAGAAGAAGAACAAGGATTTTGTGTGGACCAAGAAATGCAGGGAATCATTTCTAAGTATCAAGTAGTTGTTGAAGACAACGTCGATACTAAAAGTCCCTGACATGGATGAGGACTTCTTGGTATGCACTGACGCATCCAAGGAAGGCTTAGGCAGAGTCTTGGTGCAAGACGGTCGAGTGATTGCTTACATCTGAAGAAAGTTAAGTAAGCATGAGGAGAACTACGTGATGCATGATTTAGAGTTATTATCCATTGTGTATGCCCTGAGAGTGTGGAGACACTACTTGATTGGATGGAAATTTGAACTAAAAACGGACCATTGTGGTTTACAATTTTTTTTTACACAAAACAATTTGAACGTGCGACAAAGGCGTTGGTTGGAACTGCTTAGCGAGTACGATTTTGAGATTTCCTACATAAAAGGAACAATGAATAGAGTGGATGATGCATTTAGTCGGAGACCATGCATATTTTCAATGATACCTCTTTAGACGAATCTACGTGAAAATATTATAACTTTATAGCACGACGATGACTGGTATAAATAGGTTAAGGAATTTATCAGACAAAACAACATGTTGGTACCAAAATTTGAGGATTTACTGTGGAGAATGACAGATTAATGAGATATAATAACCATATTTACATACCTCCCAACGACGAGTTGAGAACTTTGATCTTAAACGAAGCTCATAGAGTAGTGTACATGGCTCATCCAGGAGTCACGGAGATGAGGGAAGACCTTAAACCCTTATTCTTCTGGAAAGGAATGAAGGCAGACATAGTCAACTACATGGTGAGATGTCTAGACTGTCAGCAAGTGAAGGCTAAACATAGGCATCCAGCGAGATTACTAAACCACACGTTAATCCAGAATCGAAATGGGAGGTCATTTCATTGGAATTCATTGGGGAAATTTCCACTGACGACAAGGAAGCACGACTCGATTTTCATGGTAGTTGACACTCTGACGAAGAGTGATCATTTTATCCCTGTGCGTATGATGTATCAGGCACCAGACATATCTAGAATTTTTATCAGTGAGATAGTGAGACTGCATGGTGTGCCTAAGAGGATCTTATCCGATCGTGGATCGATGTTTACAGGACGATTTTGGAATAGTTCCAAGAGGCCTTAAGAACCCAACTTAACTTCAGTACCACATATCACTCAGAGATAGACTGGTAGGAAGAATGAATGAACCAAATCCTGGAGGATATGTTGCGTATGTACGTGATGGACCAACATAAGGATTGGAAAGAGTACTTTCCACTAGTATATTTTTCATACAACAACAACTATCAAAGAACCATTAAGATGGTGCCATTCCAGTTTCTTTATGGGAAATCGTGTCAGAATCCTTTTAGTTGGGATCGGCTTGAGGATGGGGTCCAAGTAGGACCAAAATAAATCCAAATTATGGAAGAACAAGTACAAACAATAGGAAAAAGGGTTGGAAGAAGTGCAGGACCGACAAAAGGGTTTTGCGAATGTGCATCACGTGACCATAATTATGAAAGGCCTAATGGATAGCCATTCCTCATTCTTTGAGGCATTGCACGATGTTTATTTTGTATTTGTGTGCGACTTTATGTCAGTGATCCTATGCATGTGATTGACTTGAGATCTTAGCGGATGTTGGGCGAGGGTGCGCTCACGGCGGAGCCAATCTTCTCTTTGGACCATCACATTCGAAAACTATGGCATTGGACTGTTGATCAGGTCAAGGTCCAGTGGGACAATTATAGTCGACACTTGGCTACCTGGGAGGACACATATGATATGCGTCAACAGTTTCCATTTTTGATAGCTAGGCATTTAGATATTGTTAGTTACTTTATTTATGCACTTGTATACTATGAAACTTCAGAAAGAGATTTGAAACAAGAGGGGGTGTATGTAACATCCCGCTCTTGTGCGCACATGATGTGACTTATTCTTTGAGGACACTTGTGTGCAAGTGATCTGGTTCATTATATGATTGATTTCTTTGCTTATGGATTCTGATGATGAGACTGTGGATTATGATGTTGTGTTATGTTATTATGTATAGACAGGTGTTATTGACTGGTTTGTCCCGAGTTTGCAGGACTCTTGATAGATTGAGGATGTCAATGGAATCAATGGACCTCCTTGGACTCTGGATCTAGTTAGGGAGTGGAATGTATATGGTTTGAGTATTTTCGTTATTGTATATGTGACATATGATTGGGTATATTATGATGTTGTTTATGGATCATTGACATGTTTCATTGATGGATGCAGGATGACGATTTCTTGCTAATCAGACTCATATTTGGAGTAAAGGGGTCATGCACAACAACTAGAGATATTGAGGGAAAGGTGTGGCAGCAGCCTTGCCACAACCTACTAGCACTCTCGTCATGGCTCAAACTGTAGGTTAATGATTACCTAGTTTGAGAGATCCACGATGCCATGAGGGCAGAAAAAGATAGTTGCTCACGAAGATTCTAAAGGGTGCAATATAAGGCAAGGTCCTTATTCCTTAGAGGCCCTTAGTTTCCCACAAGGTCTCATGACGGAGTATTGACTCCAAGGGTTGGGCGTCTACCAAAATTAGTCAAAATGCGTGACACCCTTGGAGCACGTAGTGCGTCTTGAAGGACACATCGCATAAATGAAACTTGAATAAAGGCAAGCGGCACCCTTGGAGCATGTAGTGTGTCTTGAAGGGCACATCACGATTTTTTTAAACACAGGTGAGTCAATGAACCTAGGTGCCTAGAAAACAATATTTTATCTTGACATGGTCAGCCTTAAAATAAAAATGTTGTATGAGTAAAGTTATTAATTATAAAATTTCCCTTAAAACAAAATGCTATGCCTAGTTTAATTTGAGGCCTAGGTCTAAATAGGGTATGAGACTAAAAATTAATTAATCAATTAATAAAAGGGGAATGAATAAAAATCAAATAAAGAATTTAAAGGAGAATTAATTTATCTAAGACTTAATTACTATTATGTGCAAGACATGCTAATTTGGAACTTAGAAAAAAGGGGGATTAAATGCATAAAGGAATGTGGAACATAGAAATGAATCTAGTCTAGAGAACTTTCCTAAATAAAACTCAACTAAGATTTAAGAAAGGTGTCAGTCATTAAAGGAAATTGAGGGAATAAAGGGACAACAAGGAGCGTTTTTAGGAAGGCTTTTAGGTGCATGAGGGAAATTGGAAAATTGATTTAATTAATTAAATGAATTTATGGTGCAACTAAGGGATTGGGTGACAAGTGTACGGGGGTGAATTTTTCCTAATTAATTTTTAATAAAACAAATTTAATGTGTAAATGGAAGTGTCATTAAGAAGAACTCTATAAAATAAATAATAGAGGAGGGGAATGGATCACGACTAGTATGCGTAAGGTTATGCTGCCAAATTTGTCTCTTAACTGATTTTTCTTGTGGGAGTTGGGATACCCAGCTCGAATAGAGAGTGGTAGCTCAACCTTGCGAGGCGAGCTAGGAGATATATTTCTCTGGTTTGTGTGCGTAGCGCCTTTGCATCTCGGGGGGGATCAGGGGGAAGAAGAGTAGCCCTAGCGTTGGTTAGGAGGTACCGATGAGGTTTCAATGGTTAACAAGAAGGAGTTGGACAGAGTGCAAGTGCAGGACAACAACTTTGGATTCTTCGCCTTCGGTTAAGGTATGCATGTGTAAAATTTTGCATTGGTGAATTAGTTAAAATATTTGTATATGGATCTATATGTTATTGAATTTGAAAGTATTATTGGAACTGGTTATGTGTGTGGATCGGTATTTTTATGGCGACTCCATTATAATCATGTTTACTTATAGGTATAGTTTGTCGCCATATCTTTCATCTAGAAGAATTCCTGATATCAAACTTCTTAATTGTATTTCTCAACATTGCTTCGCAGATTGACCCGCCCCCCCCCTCCCCGCTCTGCGTTGTTGTTGGATTAAGTATTTATCCTTTCCTATGCCTTTCCTCACTCTCCAACGAATTTTTACCACCTTAACATCTCTGTGTCCTTATTTACCCAACATTTTAGTTCCCGATTGCTTAGCGATTGTACACGATTTGCCTGGTGTTGACCACTCCTTCTTCCAGTGATAGAAATATGATAAACTATTTTACCCTAGGTGAATTTTCGACGTTTCCTTGCTCTATGGGGTGGTACTTTTCTAGGTATTGGAGGAGGAACCCACTCGTTTCTCTTAGTTTCTGTGTTTCTTGGGTGCTATTTTTCACCTATGTGTTTGCAGAAGGACACCCAACAGTGTACCCATGCATTGAGAGCCGGCTAAATTATTCCATTGAATTGAAATGGCCGCGCCACCATAACAGAACCTTCACCAATTAATTTTTATCCTCGCTCTTTTCGATACTCACCTAAGCTGATTGGGAGCACTAAGGTCACTCAAATTTTGGTTATGCTTGTGTTAGACCCATCCGATTAATTCAAATTTCTTTTATATATTTTAAATAGGATAAAGAGGAGATGATTACAAGTGCCTTACGATTGGAGGGTTTGATCGTTCACACAACTTAAATGAGTAGTGTCGGTCGTAGTCTTATTGTTGCTTCGTTGATTTGCTACGAGAAAAAATTTATCGCCTCCTTCCATTTTTATTGTTTTTTCCCGTATCCTCTTCACTTGCAACAAAAAGCTCCCACTTGTCTTTATTTTGTATGAGCTAGATGTGGTTAATTCATTGTCACTGCTCGATATTTTTTTTCATTATTTTCCTTTGCAGAGATGCTCAGAGAGCCCTGGCGTTCTTCTACATCCCTTCGTTCTAGAGGGGATTCCTTCCTTGTGCCTTCCTTTTTTTTTTATCTCCTCTGCGATTGCTCAGGATATTCGGCCCTCAGTCTTCCCTGCGTTGTTCCATCTTAGCGTAGCTACAATTGTTATCTCTACGTTGATTTCAGCGTAAGTATCTCCTTCTCCTCCTCAAGTCTTGCTTCACCCAGCCTTATGCAGACTGTCAACCCTACGTTTTCCAACGCCCTCTGTGGATCGATCTTCCCAGAAAATGCGCACCCAGATCCGTGGTGAATTAAAGGTGGATGAGTGTCTCTAAGTTTTCCAGTGCCTTAGTTACGAGCGCTTATCTTAAGGTGGGTTATTGCTTCTAATGTTTTACTCCAACGTTTAGGTTATTACCTTTCTTTGTTTTTTTATTTATTATTATGGAGATATTTAAATAAATTTTAGGATGGGGTTATCCCCAATTCCTTTGTGTGTGGACATTGTGAGCTCGTTTTGTTGATTTTTTTTAAATGCTTGAAACCCCTTACTTTGAATGGTGTTCATATATGTTCAACTCTAGGAACTGTAGGACCGATGTCCCAATATTAAAGGTAATCTTATTTCTTGTAATGGGTAATTGCGACTTATGGTTTGTATTTACCTTCTTCCAATTTAGTGTTGTGTGGCTTGAGCATCCACCTTTATCACTTGTCCCTTGCTAGTCTTATACCTTATAAAAGAAAGCATAACCCTATGTGGTTGATAATTCACTTACTTGTACATTAATGTTTAGCATAATAATTATAGTTGCTACACCATGAATAATGGTTAGGTTCTCTTGCGCTTGAAACTGCAGTATCGATGAGTATTAGTTATTAGATTGAATGTGAACACTGAGTAAATGATGACACTATTGTGCCTATGCTTAATATGATGCACGCTGATTTATGGTCTAAATTTCCTTGTGAAATACATAACGATGATGAGATTAATTAGAATTTGGGTTACCAATGCGTCCTTAATATCATTGTAAAGTATGATCAATTACAAGATGGATTTCCTTTGCGCCTTGGAAAAAGGGGCTTCGGTACTCTTGCGCAACAGATGACGCGGGTGCATGTTCTCTTAGATTAGTTTATTTCTTGCGTGGATGAAAATTTTGATGTATTGAATGATGGTTTTACATGGTTAGTTATTTAGTTTATTTAGTTTATTCTTGAATGATGGTTTTCAACTTAGTTTATTCTTGCGCGCATGAAAAATTTAAAGTATTGAATGATGTATTGTATAATGTTTAGATTTTTCTTCTTGTATGCAATGGAAAGTTAATGTAATGAATGATAAGGGCTATTTACTTCCTGTGCTTGTGAATTTTTATGATGGTTAGATCTTAGACCTTGCACAATTAAAAAGTTATTGTTTAGTGTCGGAGGAATGGCGTAGTTAGGTGAATGGTCCAGGTTCAACAATCAGGGACAGGAATTCCCTAGGGAAGACTCATTCTCTCCAGTTTGCACTGTGTTTAGTGTCAAAGGAATGGCCCAGATAGTTGAATGGTCCAGGCTCAGAAATCAGGACAATTGTTCTTCTATGTTTGAGAAGAATAGTCTAGTAGCTCATGGATGATGTTTTACCTTCTGAGGGAAGATTCTCTTCCATATATCATAGATGTGAGTGGAAGAATGGACCAGATGACTCATTTTATATCATGATATTGTTTCTATGCAGGTTGATATCAGATGATATGATTTCTATGGAGGCTATATGTCTTTGGACAGTAGATGTATGCTACTATGGTGGTTGTGTTCCACTGGTTGTGATTATGTGTCATTGATTAAGTAGTCGTATGCTACTTGGTGTGGTAGTGTACAACTAGATAGTAGTTGTGTACTACTATGGAAAGAAACAATGGTGTTCTATTGAATGACATTGTTCTGATTGCCATGTAGACTATCAATAGTGTTGAAAATTATTATCAACTAGATGGATAGTTAGTGTGCTAGTGGATAGACATTCTCCACGTGGAAAATGGTCTAGGAAATTTATTCTTCTAGGATGTATGTCTGGATTAGAAGAATAGCCCTTGTAGCCCATGGTGTGGATTCCAACATCTGTTGGAATAGTTATTCTTCTAGGACATATGTTCGTATTAGAAGAATGGTTTTTTTATCACTCTGTGGAGTGAGTGACTTATTCAGCATCATGCTTGATTACTTATATGGAGTATGGTTTCCAGAGATGATGCAGTTGATGTTGTCAGACAACACTGATAGTGATGATGGTGCTCGTGATCTAATCATGAGATAGTCTGTACAACTATGATGATGCTACTGTTTGAATGATATGTTTTTTCTCAAGACCATTGCCTTTAGTACCTCCCTAGATAGGAGGGAGTGTTGATATTATGGTAGTTGGAGGAGGTATTTACCTCCGCGTGTAACCCTAACAAGAATAGAATATTCTGGGAAGCAAGAAGAAACCCTAAAGAATTGAACATAACCCTAGAATACAAGTCGGCTCAAGTAAATACTTAATATTAAGTATTTAGCCTCCAGAATGAGAAGTCGTCCCTGACAGCTTAGGAAAATAGTATAAATTCAAGTAGTCACACATCATTTTGTACACACAACTCGAAAGTTCAGCTAGGAAGAAGTGTGCACTGTAGAAACTGGGAAAGTGCGCAAGTCTGGGGAGCAGCTGCAGCTGACAGCTGCCGCAATCTGTTTTCCTGGTTTAGGCTCAGACTTTATATTGGTTATGGTTGGACTTTCTGATCAGTCTTGGTTATCTTTGCTTGGTGCATTGGCCTTGGTTAGCTATTGGTTTGCTTCCGAAATCATTCTCTATAAAGGTTAAGGTGCTCATGGGTGGATTCGGCCTATGGTTGAGTGACAATATTGTTATATTGTATATGGTTAATCGAGCACATCCATTACTTTCTAACAATCAGGATTACGAGAGAATATTTGAAAACCCATTTTCCATTTAGAACAATAATTGCAATGAATAACTTATGAATAGATAGGGAAGGTTCTTGAATAACTAGTGACTATGGATAATAGCTCATAAAAGTTGAGCATTAATGAAGAACGAATTGTGTTTTTTTTCTCTTTTGCAAGATTTTTAGTTGTGAAAACTTTATCTTTAAAGCTTTGGAAGAGGTATATCTACTCCACTCATGAATGATTGTGGAATCCCTTGTATGTAATTAAGTATCTGTAGTGTTAACTAGTGACTTACCTATGAGAGATTTAGGTAATAAGAAATTAAATATGGACCTAATTAAGGATTGAAATTAAAGAGATAGTTTAAAAATGTTCCATCCTTTGATTTTTATTCATACTAGTTGAAAGTGTATGGATTTACTAAGAAGTGAAGAAATTATAGGAGGAACTCTTGGATAGATAAATATAATGATTAATATGGGAATTTATAGGCAACAAGAGATG
>SNQJ01S0088037.1:20782-38883 GCA_010110895.2 Picea sitchensis | reverse complement strand
CTTCTTTGCAACCACTTTGACTACTTTGACCTTTTGGGGCTTCTAGATGACTCATGAGGGTTCTCCAACTTCACATGGCCATAAATTTCTAACCGTGAGGAGTTATGTGACGTTCCACATACCAATGGAAACAGAATGACATGTAATATCCATCTAGAATAGTCCTACCTTCACATATATTAAAACTCATACCATTATCCATAAAAAAAACTTGGGTCCATTACCCAAACCATTGTGCTACTGAAATTCCCTACCGGACTTTCTTCAAGGGTTGACACTAATGAAAACCAAACCAATTAATCAATAATATCCCCATTTGGCATTGATGGAAATACTCTGATGCAATACTGAAGTCATGTCACTCATGCTCCCCCTGTGACCATTTCTCCCCTTGGAATAGTGGCTTTATGCTCTGCATCTGATAAATCTCTCCCCCTTTGTCATCAATGGAAAATGTATCTTTCCATATGGGGTTGGTCCCCTTGACTGAACTCTTCCTGAAACTAATCACACAACCTAGATTTTCCTTTTTATGGTGCTTCCTTGTGTAAATCTAAGACATATGATACTTTATTGGAATGTTCTTTGTCTTGGAGTGCATCACCGGGTTCTTTGAGATATTGATTGCACTTGTATTATCACAATAGATTGGAATGGGCTCATCATACTCAACCTATATATCTGTCAAAGTTTGTTTCATCCATAGAAACTGAGTACAACATCCTGCTGTTGCAATATACTCTGCTTTGTTTGTAGATAAAGATACTAATGATAGTTTCTTTCTTAGCCAAGATACTAAACACTCATCCAAGTAGAACGCTAATCCACTAGTGATTTTTCAGTCATCAATGCAACCTGCCCAATTTACATCTGTGTAGGCAATAAGTGATAGATCCTTTCCTTTTGGATACCATAATCCAAACTCTTTTGTTCCTTTGAGATATCTGAAAATCCTCTTCATTACTAATGCATGTGATTCCTTTGGTGTTTCTTGAAATTGTGCCACATGTCCAGTTGCATGCATTACATCTGGTATGGATGTTATCACATATAGTAAGTTACCAATCATTGACCTGTATTGCCTCTAGTCTATAGACTTTGAGTCATAATTTTTTCTCAACTTGCAACTGGTTTGCATAGGAGTGGTAACTGGTTTGCAATCTTACATTCTGAACCTCTTTAGCATTTCTCTGATATACTTAGTTTGAGAAATAAAAATTCCTTGGTTGCTTTGACGTATCTGAAGACCCAGAAAGAAGGATATTTCTCCAAGTAATGACATTTCAAATTCATTCTTCTCCTTTGCAAATTTCTTGATGTAGAGGTTGTTATCTGCACTTCCTTTACTGAACCCTACCTGCTTTAGATATTTATCTAGTCTAGAGTACCATTCTCTAGGAACCAGTTGTTCAATGTAGACTTCTTCTTGAAGTTCTTCGTTCGGAAAAGCTGATTTCACGTCCATATTTTTCCATACTGTTCAAGACTCTGCTACACAACTGTCCATAATTTTGACTCATATGTCACTGTACTATCATGAATTACTACTACAATTGATTAATCTATCATATTGTACTTCTGCTAACTGAATTCAGTGAATCTGTCTACTCAAATTCTGCAAGTTGCTTGAAGGATGGTTCTTTGGTCTGTCACAACTATCACGTAGACTCCCCCTGTCTAATATTCATATTACCCGTGAGTATCTAAGTCGGATGGCTCAGAACAATTCCTACTATGATGTGTATTCATTGTCATATTCATTGGTAGATTCATCATCTCTCTGAGCTTTGAATTCTTTCTTTCTGTCTATGGATTCATATTTCACTACAATGCATGAAAGTACAATCTCTTGAACCTGTTCCTTATTTACCTGTCCTTATTTTCTTTCAGTTATTTTCAAAACCCTTTTGTATCTGACGTTTTTCTCTGTAGAATTTTCTTCATCTCATTGTATTTCCAATCTTGCCATCTTTGGGACCTGTTCTTTGTTCACCTTTTATTCGTGTTTTCTTATCCATACTTTATTATATCTGGTATCAATGTTCTCTTTCATGGAAGTATCGATCATGCTTCTACAATCACTAACTATGTGTCCATAGTTATGACATTTGTAACATTCAATGTTACATGGGGCCACATATGCACTTCTTGCTTGAACATTTCTTTTATAATCCCTACAATCTGCAACCTTATGTCCAAAATTAGTACAATAAAAACAATGACCATAAAAGAAATTTTTGTACCTGGGAGTGAATAATCTTCTTTTTGGTGTATTCCTTCTAAATTTTTTCCTTGACTAATCATGATCATGATTGAAGCTTCTTTTTGGCTTGAACATGGATGGTCTTCTTGAATATGTATCTTCAATAGTTTTCTTAGATTCTTGTTGACCATGATTCCTTCCTTTGAGTGATTTTGCATAAGTCTTTCTATTTTCTTCATTATTGTTTTCTAGCAACCTAGAGTGCTTCTCTTCATTCTCTATAACTAATGTGGATGTTTCTGTCTCTTCAATGTTCTTGTTGATCTTGACGATTTTACTTCTCAATGTGACAACCTCTTCTTCTTTCTTCATTATCTAAGACTTCATGACTTCTTCTGTTCTTTTCGCTTCTTCAAGATGAATTTTTAATGTGATTATTTCTTCTTCAAGTCCTTTCTCTTCTTTACCAAAATCTGCCTCAAGATAGTTTAGATCGTTAGTTCTTTCCTTAAGATGATTTGACAATATCTTCTCTCTCATTTTTGCTTCTTCCTTCTATGCTTCTATATTGGCTTCCAAATACTTCTTTTGATATTCAATATTTTCTTCTATCTTTCTGGATTCTTCTAGCTGAGTTCTTAAGTTCTCGATGACTTGTTTGGCTTATTCAAAAATGTGAACACTTTCCTTTTGTTTCATCAATTCTTTCTTGAGTGGATTGTTTTTTTATTCTTAGCTCATATAAAGCACTAATCAATTCTTCTTCATAATTGTCTTCCTTTTCAATTAGTTTTTATGTTTGATTTCCTTCATGGCATTTTATTTCAAGATGTCCTCATTTTTCACAATTAAATAAAAACAAAATACCTCTGGTTATTATGTACTTTTCATCTTCTAAATCTGTTTGACATGGTGAACATGATTCTTCTTTGGAATTTTCTGAATTTGCGATGGGTGAAGAATATATTCCATATAAGTTATCCCAAATTTCTTTGGTTTATGAACATTTACCAACCTTTTCTCCTACCAGATTAGGTAATCCTTCCCAGATGAAATCCATTTCTATTTTTTTATTCTTCTTCAATTCCTTCTTGGATGCAATCTTTTCCCTTTTTGAACTATCGTATATTGTAATGACTAATAGCCAAATATAATACCCATGTTCCTGTAAAAATACTTTCATATTTCCACTCCATAACTCATACTTTAAACCATTATGACCATTAAACAGTGGTACTCCATTCTCAGAATAATCCATAATCTCCTTCCAGTCATTAAACTATTTCTTGAAGGAACCGACTCTGACACCAATTGTTGGACTATTGAAAGGGTGGGTGAATTGGTAATAGAGGAATTTAATCCTTTTTAACCATAAAATGAAAGTGTTAAATAAATGTAGAATTATCATCCAATAGTTGCAGAGTAAATAAACAATGAGCAAATGAGAAATCATACGCATACACAGTACACCAATGTTTTTACGTGCAAACCCAAAGTGGGAGAAAACCACAGAAGGACTTTTCTTATATGTCTTTAAGAATTACATTCATTGGAAGCAACAAATTCCTTTTTTTTCCAGTTGCAACTGGAAGGAGGATCCAACCCCCTATTTTCTTAGGATACAACCTGAAGGAAGCTCCAACTCCCCAATTCTCTATCTACAACCAGAAGGAGGCTACAACCCCCTAGTTTATTAGGCTTCAACCTAAGGGAAGCTCCAACTCCCCAATTCTCTAGATACAACCCCCTATGATCTTTGGATACAATTGGAAGGTGGCTACAACCACTTATCCTTTCCCCGTCCAACCTCCCTTACGTAGAAGTAAAATGATGGAACCACTATCACACTATCACTGTGAGATATATTGATCTAAACATGTACCACTCAAATTGTAACAACCTGTACCAATAAACTGTGTCAACGTGTACCATACATCAAGCTATACCTCAACCTATACCATAAACAAATGCATGAACCATGCACCAAACATGTACAAATAACCTGTCACAATAACCTGTCCAAACACCCTGTAATCAACATGTACCATAAACAAGTGCATCAACCATGCACCAAGTTCCAACCTGTACCTCAACCTGTACCATCAACGAGTGCATAAACCATGCACCAAATATGTACCAATAATTCATCAAATACACATAAACTATGAATCATCAATATGTACCAACATCATCAACTATACACCTCATGTATGTGCCAACTCATCAAGTACTTGTCCAACATGTACCTCAACCAAAATCTCTCATCAATCTCATCATCCAAATCTGATTTGTAACTTTGTAATAGACCTAGTGTATCTGATCACATACTTGCAAACCTTCCTTAACTTTAACAACAAGAGACTATCATTTTCATCAAACTTTACTTTAGTCTCGTGTGACTAATTTTGGATTAGTCAACAACCCTAACTTGAAATAATCATAACTATGTACTTGTAACGAATAAATATCTGAAAATAGTACACAATGTTCTCCAGTGTCCTCTATGCAATTCCTCTAGGTTTCACTATTGGAACCTCTCAGAAAATGAGTTATAGCAAAAATGGCATACCTTGTTGAATTATGGCTTATTCTAGAGAGAGAACTTGTAGAGCATGCCCCACATGAAATATTTGTTGTATGGATTGTCGGTGTATAAATATGTTCAATGTATACCTTACACTCATTTATATGTCAATCTTGGATTCATAATTGAAAGATTTGTTACACTATATGTGCCGAGAACAGGTAACCTACCTATGTCTGTTGCATATAGGAAATAATTAATAACATAAAGACTTTGTTTCTAAGATTTCTAAATACTTAAAAAACCTTGAACTTATAAGAGAAAACTGAGAAAGAAACTTTGTCAAACAAACATTCAATCAAAATATTCTATCTGAGAGGAACAAGTATGTTCATTCCAAGCTTATGAATTAGAGAGATGAACTTAAGAAGCTTGTCTCCTGTAGCAATCAAAATAGTAAATAACAATCAACTCCAATCACTCTTGAAATCGAAATCAATTCCAGCTTTATGCAGTTCAAACAACTAGTACAAGGAACAGTCAGCATAGATGAGAGACTTCATTATTGAGCATGAAGAGGAGATATAAAGTCTTCGGGTTCCTTGATGTACCAAAACTACTGCAATCATAAACTCAAGATATCAATTCCACACTTCAAACAATTAAATGGCAATATCCAATATTTGAGAAGGAAATACCTATTTGATCTAGCACCTGATTATTCACACCAACTTAGAAATAAATAAATCAATGTTGAACTCCTGAAATAGACTAAATATCATTAACACACACTACTGTAAAATACTCACACAATCACACAAAACATATACAGGGAGGTTTAACTTGGTTGGGGCGGTGGGCCCTTGCCAAACCAACAAGGAACCTCTTAAGAAAGTAACAGACTAAAACGTTTTACTCATACTCTTGAATTTTTATAATAAATATTTTTGCATTAATTCAACTGGTAAATTGGATCAATAGTTCTTCACCTCATACATAGAAACAATATGTATCATCTGGTTCTGATAAAGTACTTCGTTACATTCCTTATTATCCACCTACACTATCACCTATATAACATCCCTTATATAGAAGGTAATCTGATACTATCAATATCTATGGATAAACATTAAACAATTTCAAAGATATTACAATTGATATTTACATCAAATCTCTAGGAATCGACTCCATCCTCATGACACAAAGTGCATGAGTGATGGAGTCCCTCGTAATCTTCAAAACTAATTTGTAAGCTTCGGTCCAACTGTCTTCTCGAAATCTTCATCATTAGACTGGTCCAACTAATGCATTCTGGAAACATAGGTTTTGGTACCGGAATACACACAGTCATGAATCTGGGTACCAGAATGGATGCAGAGAAGAAAGTACTAGAATAGTGCATGACTTGGTACCAGAATGGATGCGGAGAAGATAGTACCAGATCAAAACTTCCTTGGGTACCAAAATAGATTTGGTACCTGAATGCATGATGACTTGTAGTACTGGAATGGCGCAAGTACCAGAATAGGCTGCTCATGAGTCAAACCGTTAGGACTATACAAAATAAAACACTTTAATCGAATTAATTCAAGAAAGTTAAACAAAACATCCTTTAAATCATCAATTACCTTTTTTGAACATGAACTGGGTCATTAGGTATGTGTTTGGGAGTAAATAGTCAAGTATGGGCTTATAACATAGACAACAAGGCTTGGATACAAGGTAATATAGGGCATTATACATGTCAAAATAGAGACTCAACCTTTCCCCCATGCTGAAGGTATTACATGTCCTCATGCAACATCATCAAAAAATGATACCCAAAAACTTTCTGCAAAATTGAATCCTTCTCTGTCATTTCTCTGTGTTAAGAACCAAACATCAATATAGCATAGAAAAACCTCAGGAAAAGTACTCAACGCCTTGAAAAAGAGATAATTTTAGATAATAATCCTCTTCGAGGGGGCAACCTCCTTTTACCCCACTTAAATTTAGATAATAATCTCTTCGTGAGTAAGCAACCCTTTACCCCACTTAAAATGTTCAAGCACCGATGATTCAAATGAAAATGTCTCCATATAGGAGACTAGGAGGTATAATTACAACCACGCCTAAAGTCGACATAAATAAAATAACATTACTAATATAATATGCCCCAATTAAGGGGTAATAAATAACATTACTAATCTATGTCCCAATTAAGGTAATGAGCCAATATTAGGCTTAATATTCCTCCCCTGAGACAAGTGTTGTCTCCAATGATTGAGCAACTTCCCAATGCTTCTGTATAAAAGACCATCTTCCCAAGTGGAATCTTTAGCCGTTAGCCTCCATTTAATGAGATACTATAAAATAGATCTATTCCTCGGGCCTGGCTAATTCTTCTGGCCGTGTTGATGTATTCAAGATCCAATATGATTTTCCTTCCTCGCCCCGCAATATAGTTTTGAATCGATCTTGTCGCTATAACCTTCTCTCTTTAAGCATGAAACATGGAAAATGCACTCAGAAGATGCAGTAACTCCAATTTTTATGCTATAGTACCAATCTTTGCAACACCTTATAAGGGCCATAGTACTTTGGTGATAATTCTATTATTCTCTTGGCTTGCTTGAGGGACATCCGCTTGTATGGTTGTAGTCTTAAAAATACCCAATCCCCTACTTCAAAAATTTTCTCGTCGTTTCCATGTTGATCTCGCTTTGTTGTTTCATGCGACTCGCTCCATGGTCATGTTGTCCTTAAGATTTGGAGAATTTGTTGTTGGATTATCGATGTGATCTTCCACTACTTGAACCTTAGATTTTTCTTTTATAGAAGAAGTGATGGAAGGAGGGTGGTAATCCATAAAGTGCCATAAATGGCCATAAATGTTGTCATTTTTTGCAGTATGAAAGGAAGTGTTATACCACCATTCTCGCCAAGGGTAACCATTTGAACCATTGTGTTTGTTTATCGTAGACAAAAAACAACTAAGGTAGCCTTCCGCATTTGTTCACTATCCAAGTTTGTCCATCGCATTAAGGATGATAGGATGAGCTATGAGCCAATTGAGTACCAAACAAAAATAATTCTCATTCAAAATGTCCAAAGGGAGTGGGGACTGGCCACTTACAATAATCTTTAATGCCATGTAGCTTTGAACCATCTCCATGAATGTGGTGGCATCTGTATTAGCTTTGAAGGGATGTGAGAGAGTGCACGCAGTATTACTTGGTTAGTCTATCAACAATCACCATGATGTCACTCTTTCCTTCAGACTTTGCAACTATGAGATGGAGTCCATGGAAACCTCCTCCCAGAGCCGACTTGGGATGGATAATGGTCAGAAAAAGACCCGTGTTAATTGTTTCCACCTTATTTTGTTGGCAAACCACACATTCTTCCACAAACCTTGAACATTAGTTTTAAGGCCATCCCCAAAAAATCTTCACCTCTATGGTAGGTTTTCAAAACCAGTGCCCTCCTAACGAGATGTGTGCAATCCCAATAGTACCTTTGTTTGAGTTGAGTTCTTACATAAAGGGCAATCTTTGTACCATAGTGAATCATTTTCCATGTAAATGTATCCATGCACTAGAATCTTGCAGTAACCTTTGAATGAGAGTCCACACTTTTTTGTCATTTTTCCATTCATCCCTTGCTTCTATTATCCAATCACATGATCGAGATAGCACAAAGAAAGGCCTCAACATTCTCATCCTTTCTTTGAAGAGTGCATCTGCCACAAACATTTTGTTTCCCCTTTATATAGACTCCATTTCAAAAATCATAAGCCCAATATCTTGGTTACCCATTTTTGTTGTTCTCGAAGATAGTCTTGTTCCAAGAAGTATTAAAGACTATCATGATTCTGCTTGACCTTGAAGTGCTCACCTATTAGGTAAGGACAATTTTTCAATGCATGTAGTATTGCTACTCATTTCCTTTCCCTTTACTAAATGGGTTTGTAAGTCCCTTCCCTTGAGGGTCGACTTTCAAAGGCTGTAGCCTCCTTGCATTTAGGGGACAACACCAATTCCATTTCCGGCAACATTCCACAATAAAGGTTTTGTGGTCGGAGGGTCACATCAGGAATGTATTACATCACCTCTTTAAGTTGTTCAAAAGCTTTACCTGCCGAGTCCATGAAAATGAATCCTTCCTAGTTAGTGCCGTTAAAGGCACTATTCTTCCATAGTTCCGGAACAAACTTTAGTAACTTTGTCAAACCCAAAACTCTCTAAGATTCTTCAATGTTTTGGGAATCGTCCACCATCATGGCCTTAATCTTGTTAGGGTCTACCTTGACACCCCATGAGATACAATATGACCCAAATACTCTACCTCTTTTTACTCCAAAGAAATATTTGGATGGTTTGGCATATAGTTGTTGCTCCTCTTTAGTAGTTGTAGCACCTTGTCAACATGTTGCACATGATCCTCCCAAGATTTTCTATAGATTAGTATATCATCAAAAATTACTAACAAAATTTTTCGAAGGAAAGGATTGAAATGGAATTCATCAACCCTTGAATGTGGAAGGTGATTTGTAAGGCCAAAGGCATGACCGCACCATAATGGCCTTCATGAGTTTGGAATGTCGCTTTTGGGATATCTCTTCCTTCATTCTAATCGATGATACCTCAACTGAGATCCAATTTTGTGGAAATAGATTGCTCCATGTAGTTCATCTAACACCATCAATCATATGGAATGGGAAACTTATCTTTTAATAGTGATCTTGTTGAGTCAGTTTTATAATTGGACACATACCATGAGCTATCTTTCTTGAATACCATCACCACTGGTGCAGAGTAAGAACTTTGGCATAGGTCTAATATCAATGTACTTTCTAATTCTTCAACCATACTAATTTCACTCTTCTGCGTGTAAGGGTATCTATATGGCCTTGATGTTGGGAGGAACATCCTAGGAATTAGGTGAATTTCAATCATGATTTCGAGTGGGTGGAGACTCGGGAATATCTTCAAATACTTTGAATGCTTTATCAATGATCCTTTGATATCTTGAATAGATGTCTTAGATGTTTGAACATTCAAGGAGAATAGTTGTGCACAATGCTTTGATGTCTTCACATCATGTCGTTGTTTATCACCAATCCATTTCCCTCGGTGGATACCCTAACCTCAATTTCTTTTCCTCCAATAAAAATTCCCATGAAAAGTTCTTGAAAAATTAAAAGCCACTGCTCCTAATGATTATAACCATTGGATTCCTAGTACAACATCTGCACCACCCATGGGTATAGGAATCATTGGACTATTCATTACATATTCCCCATAGTAAGATTGATCTTATTTACTTTTCCCCGAAAGCAATTGATAGTTCCTCCATCTCAAGAATCATTACTTGAAACTCAAATCGATATACAAAGCAATTGAGATCTCTTTGGCTAATTTATGCTGAATGAAATTAAGGAGTAACGTAATCAATTAGGACTACTACCTTTTTCTTTGATGTATCCTTCAATCTTGAGGGTTTGAGTGTTAATTATAGCCAATGCATTACACGACATCGCGGGAGTCAACTCTTCAAACGAAATAGCTTCTACGCTTCATCTTGAGATGGTTCTTGTTCTTGTTCTTTCTTCCTCTTCACAATATATGTAGAATAATTTCTTCTCACCACACCCTTATGTCCCTTTAATGTATTGTCGTCACAATTAAAGCATAAACTTTGTTCTTTTCTTTCCTCCACTGTTATGAGGTGTCAACCTTGTAGGTTGAGGTGTTTGGTGCTGAGCATTTTTCTCTATAGATGTTGGATAGGTCCTTCTAGTAGCCATAGTCGTGATTTCTTACTTTCAACATTTCTTGTCATCTTAAATGTATTCTCCAATGATTTGGTTCCCAAAGGCTAACCTCATGTTTGAATGTTATCCTTTAAAGTTCTACATCACACAAATCAAGTGCTCATTTGGAATATTGGTTACCTTTTATATTCAATCTTTAAAGTTCTCAATGTGTCTCTAGAATCCTGACCCTTTTGTTTGAGATTTATCAATTGGCTAAAGAAGGTATTGCTCCTTGTATCCCTCATAGTGTGATATCATTTCTTTCCATGAAAATTGTTCAAGGGACAAGTGATTTCATGAGAAAAAAGTCATCGATACCAAACAAATTGATTAGGTTCTAAAATATAAAGAAGCACTGCACCTTTTGTGTGTATGTGGCATGACTGCAAAGAATTGCTCCATCCTGGCATCCATGCATTGGGTCCCTTTGCCATCAAAATTCCTCATTTCAATCTTTTAGGAATGTGGTTGGTCTTCAAAGTTCAAAGTTGGAGTTTCTCCCATTCTTGATTCACCTTCCCAGGTGTTCACATCATGAATTTCATGGGATACTTTTCACTTTCTGTGTTTTCTCTCATATGAAATTTTTCAATACTTCCATGATCTCCTTTAAACCATCTATCTTGAACTAACTTAGCTTCTATTGAATCCAACAACTTATCTTCCATTGAATCAATCTTAGCTTCCATTGAATTCATCTTAGTTTCCAACTTAGCTTCCATTGAATCCATCTTAGCTTCCATTGAATCCATCTTATTTTTGTAGTTCATTTATGTCCCCACACATTTCTTCACCTTCATCAAGAGTCCAAGTAGGATTTTTTGGAGGCTTATTTGGTGTAGAAGTTCCCTTTTTGGGTGGCATGTTGGCCAAGTATCACTTTTGAACCTTGATTTTGAGGTGGTTTTGCTAGACAATATTTCTTTTATTGTATCTCCCAATTTTTGGCCCTTCTATGTATGAAACTTTCTCTTATGTATTTCTCTAATATTTCTTCTCAGCAAAGCCATAGGTCTGATCAAAGTTGGATGTGCCAAGTGGAAGTTATGGTAACTTCCCCACAACTTGCCGATTTTTGGCCTTTCTAGGAGATCTCACTTGTATAGTGTGCCCCGCACAAAATAATTGATATAAAATTCTGAAACTTGCACCCAAAATACTATAGACTGTCCACGATCCAATGCAGCCAGTCCCACACAATTGGGATACTCTAGGAAGAAGTTATGATTGTTTTACCTGGAAAACCTTCTTGAGACTAGTCAATAGGACTAGTCAGATACCCTATCTTACATAGGGTGTATCTACAAATTTAAGATGACCTAGATGATGAAATTTTTACCACAGATAGATTAATAATTTATGTAAATGGCCTCTAGAGTTCAGGGTCTGAAACATTACAGAAAACTTTTTATAGCAAAAATTCCGCAATGATTCATTTCAGGATGATTCCATAACCCTATCTTGTACAGGCTGTATCTCCAAAAGTATAAGGCCTCAGGAGCTGAATTTTTAACCCAATGTACCTTGATCCTTCTTCTAAATATCCTCCAAGCTGTTCCTTCTGAAACGTTGTAGAAAAAAAGTTATAGTGAAAATTACACGGTGTCTCAGATGTAGCAGCGAAACCCCAAGACCGTGAGCTCTGATACCATATGTTAAGAACCAAACATCAATATAGCATAGAAAAACCTCAGGAAAAGTACTCAACGCCTTGAAAAAGAGATAATTTCAGATAATAAGCCTCTTCGAGTGGGCAATCTCCTTTTACCCCACTTAAATGTTCAAGTACAAGATGATTCAAAATGAAAATGTCTCCTTGGTATATATAGGAGACTAGGAGGTATAATTACAACTAGTGGCCTAAAGCTGACATAAATAAAATAACATTACTAATCTAATATGCCCCAATTAATGGGTAATAAATAAAATTACTAATCTAATATGCCCCAATTAAGGGGTAATGAGCCAATATTAGGGCTTAACACTCTGGTTGCAGGATGTTAAAACCAGAAACTTCACTCCTCAGTTCCTTCTTGATTACTCTAGTGTATTGGATCAATCGTAAGACTTTGTTGAGTCTGGCAGAGACCTCTACATACTGTTCTTTCAATTGTTCATTCTCTTCCTTGATGTGTCTGTCTAATACCTTGTATTCTTTAATTTCTTACTTCAACCTCTCAATCTTTGCTATCAATTTTTGTTTGTTCAGGGACTTGTCTGGGCTAGATATGATTGCTTCCTTAGTCACCTCCTCGTGAGCTTCTTTTTATTTTCTCAGACCCCTCAAAGTATCTGTTACAAACCCTTCTGTTTCACTTACTGTATCTCCACAGTCATTTCCTTTCTCTGGAGAACTCAGAATATCCATGGGTTCTCCTTGAAGAGAAGATATATTTGGAACAGTCCCCTGCTTGGCCATGCTTCTGGTGGTCCTTCATATGAGGAGCAAGATTTCCTTAGATTTGCTGACAGGGGTAGAAATCTCCTCAAACAACTTCCTCTTCTTTGTTTTAATAAAAGTTGTAGGCCTCGATAGTTGTCTCTCCTGTGTCGCTTTGAATTTCATGTTGAGGTCCTGAGTTGTAAATTCTGGAGTCTTCTTCTACTGACCGACCCTTATTTCAACCCTGGAATATTGAGGTGTAGGTTCTGGAATTTGTTCCCTTTATGTCTTCTCCCTTTCGAGCTTCATTTTGTCTATGCTCATCACCTTATTAGTTTCCTTTAATTCACCAACCAGTTTTTGGGAAGACAAAGTAACTACCTCAGGGATATTTCCCAATTTCTTAACAGATTTGGGAGGATTTTTGACAGTTTCTTCTTGTAAAATATCATGTTGAAATGTCTCCTTATTCTTTCATTTCTTACTCTGTGATAATTGATCTTTAGGATGCATGATTGAGCCAGACACTCTAGACTATGCAAACATTTTCTTGTTCTGTATATTCAGGTCAAGGGTCTTCTCTGCTTGGCTAGCTAACACCTCCATGATTGCTTCAGGAGCCTTGTCTGATCGTCCCCCTAGCTCAGAGTCTTCCTTTTATACTTTATCTTTATGAATCAATATAGGACTTATTTTATGGGATTGGGTGGCTTTCCTCTTCCTCGATGTAGTAGGTCCCCCTACAACAAACTTTTTTGTCACTGATTTCTCAATGGGCTGGGATGAGCTAGACGTAACAATGTCTTCTTTACCTCCTGATGTGTTCCTTTTGTCTTTCTTTTCCTTTTTTCTTGAACCCTCACTGTGTATCCTTGCCTCTTGTGTTTCAACAGATTTGGATATTCTTTCTTGGGAGAAATTCAGTTGGATTAGTTTCTTCCAACTACCACCTTGTGTCCTCAAAGCATGAACAACCAAAATTTTTATTAAACCATGGTGATGAAGGCTAGTTTCTGGTTTCTTGGAAACTAACCTCACTCCTATCACCATCTTCTTTAAACTCATCCATAGGAAGTGAGGAAAATCAATTTGTGTTCCTCCCTCGAAATCTGATAAAATATTTAAATGATAAATGAAGGTTACTGCACACCTTCCTTCATAGGTGAGGAATTTCTGTAGAATTATGAGCATCGTCCAATATTCCTCTTTGAAGAAGCTTCGAGGGACACCCTTGGTCCAATCGGGGTATTTATGTTCTGGCTCGAGGAATCTCTGACAAAGTTTCCTGTCGACGATCACCCTCTTGAAGTATTTTTCTCCAACCATAGGGAGACCTATAACTTCTGCTATAATGGCTTCTATAATTGTTAGCTTCATGTCTCCAAACTGCACAGTTTCTCCATCACATGTCTGGGCAAAGGCAAGAGAAATTCTCTCATGATGGCCTTTAAATTTTTCCAAAAATGGCACCCACCCTGCCTGTTCATATTTTTCGTTGCAAGTTTGATATTCTGTTGTTTCCTTGTATATTTGAAATATGGGCTCATGTATGTTGACCCCCATGCTAGCTTAAACAATTCTCTTGGACATATGAGGCATGGATAAAGGATCGAGGGTTGAGTACCGGATAACGTCGACTGTGATAGAGTACCAGACGGGGAAAAATATGCAAGGAATATGAAAGCACGGGTTGTAGGTGGTGTGACAACAACGGTAAATAACGCTTATCTAGAGAGAAGAGCCATCTAGAGGAGCATTGATAAATAGAGGTGTAGTTTACAACGGTCACATTGACAATCATGATGATATGGTGAGGCCGGTCAAATATACTAATGACTTACGGAATCGTGGGAAACAAGAGTGTTAAATGATTATAAGGGGTGTGGTCGTTATGATCGGGACTCGTGAGTGTGAAATCAGTTGGGATCATTATTTGACATGCTTAGAGATATGGTTCGAGTCATTTCACATAGCACAATAGCAAATCATAGGTTTATGAGGTCTATTTACCAGATAGAGAGGTGGAGCATGATTTTGATTCGGTAAGAGACATAATGAACTTGCACTCTTAGCATTTCGGGGAATAGGGACATCTTCTCCTTATGGAAATGTGGTCGATGATTTTAGAAAAGTTTGTGAAAAAAGGGGGTGTGTCATGATCCAAGAGTAACCAGATGTTTAAATGCATATTTAGTCTAATTTCTCTAATAAAATGAAAAAAATGTTGAATGTGTATGTCCTATCACTTAATAATTGAGCAACAACTTGGAAATATGATTAGAGTTATCAGTCACATCCTTACCAGTACCAGATCATCTGAGTACTAGATCAACTGTGTGTAGAGTTTAAATTAGTACAGGATCATATGAGTACCGGATTATCTGATTGCCAAATCATCTGTGTGTAGAGTTGTAATTAGTACCTGAATAACGCAGGGTCCCTTCTTAAATATCAGATGGGGTTCAGTACCAGATAAGATCAGTGAGATGATTTAGCACAATGATGACCATTGGTACCGTATGAACATAGAAGTGATCATTGGTGTTGGATAAACACAAAGATGAACATTGTTTTCTAGTTCTTAAGATATTTTTGACACAGATTCTGGTGGCAGTGACTTGTAGAAACAGCTGGTGTTATGTGATCAGATTCGATTGAAAAACCATGTAGATGGAACAAACACCAAAACTTAGGAATTCTGAGTTTGCATAGGAATACCACAACAAGAACTCTTTAACAGAAGGGTATTCTGGGAATTGGATGATCAATTGTTAATATTTATAGAACCATCTTATTTTGGAACCAGGTTAATCACAGCTCCTGCTGGTACTTCCTCTTTATTACCAAAAAAATAACAATGATAATCCTAACTACTATTTTTCTGTGGATTTTTATCGAGCCTAGATTAGTTAATGCTCACCAGTATTTTCAATTTTAAAGAGTCTGAAAAACTTAAAGAAAAATCTTTATACTATCTTGTGGATTTTTCTCAAGCCTAGGTTAGTTCCTACTCGCCGATGTTTTCAATTTTAAAGAGTCTGAAAAACTTGAAGAAAACTCTTTATACTGTCCCGTGGATTTTTCTCGAGCCCGGGTCAGTTCCTAATCGCTAGTGTTTTCAATTTTAAAGAGTCTGAAAAAATTAAAGAAAACTCTTTATACTGTCTCGTGGATTTTTCTCGAGCCTGGGCTAGTTCCTTCTCACCGGTGTTTTCAATTTTAAAGAGTCTGAAAAACTTAAAGAAGACTCCATCTGGTCAATGTCCTCCTTATTCGTCTATCTACATGGGAACACAACCAACTTCTTTTTTTGTTTTTGTTAATTATATCAGAAAAATAAAAGAGAAGCTCTATCTAATGACACACCTATGTACATGGATAAATGAATTTATACAATTGAACTTACTGTGGTAGGTCAACAGGAGGATAAACCCTCTTTCTTACCAGTTGCATTTTGGAACTTTGAAGAACATTTTTGACAAAATCCTCTTTTGATAGAGGCTTATGATAAACCTTTAGCTGGTGCCCATTTATGACAAAGGAAGTCTGATTCTCAGCAATGGTCTTTATTCTTATTGAACCATTGTCATAAAATCTATCAACCTCATAGGTCCCCAACCATCTAGTAGACAATTTACCCTTAAAAGTTTTGAATCTACTATCATATAGGAGGGCCCAATCTCCTGACTGAAAGGACTTCTTTTTGATGTACTTGTCGTGCCATTTGGTCCTTTTCCCTTGTATCAGGGTGGTTCTTTGTAGAGCATCTTGTATTATCTCATCAAGCTCATTTAATTGTAATAGCTTCTATTTTTTAGCTTCATTTAGATCCATCCCTAATTGTATGGCAGTTCTGAAGGTTTTTACTTGAAATTCTATGGGAAGTAGTACCTGCTTCCCATACACCAACTCATAAGGTGTATGGCTTGTTGTATTCCTCCAAGCTATCCTATAGGCCCACAAGGCCTCAGGAAACCTATCAGACCAGTCTTTGTGATGTAGCTGAAGAGTCTTAGTGAGGATGACTTCTATCACTTTATTGGTCGATTCTACTTGGCCATTTGCTTGGGGGTGATAGGGTGAAGATTTTCTATGTTTGATCCTGTACTGTTCAGTAAGATCTTTGACCAAATTTGAGGTGAATTGCATTCCTTGGTCGGTGACTATTTCCAGAGGTATACTGAAATGAGTAAAAATTTCCTCAAAGAGAAAGTCTACAATAGATTGTTCATTGGATGAATACAAATCCTTGGCTTCTACCCATTTTGTCACATAACCTGTGCAAACTAAGATGTATTTTTTCTTGCGGGACATGGGGTTGATAGGTCCTACAAAATCTAAGGCCCATTTTTCAAAGGGTTCGATCACTACTTGGGATTGGAGAGGCATTTCATCAACTACAGTAGGTTTTCCCATTCTTTGGCAATCATCGCAGCTGGCCACATGTTTCTTTGCATCTTTAAAAATGGTTGGCCAGTAATAGCCAGATTATAAAATCTTGTATGTTGTCCTTTTATCAGCAAAATGGCGTCCACATGGGCCATCATGGCAATCTCTGAATATATCCTGCATCTCGTCCTCCCGAACACATCTTCTGATTACTAAATCAGGTCCAGTTCGGTATAAGCAATCCTCATGCCACATATAATTGGCACTTAGCTGAATAATTCTTTGTTTTTCTCTAGATGACATACTTTGAGGTAGCTTTCTTGTTACAAGATAGTTGGCTACGTCTGCATACCAAGGGGTGTAATTAGAAATGGAAAATATATTCTCATTTGGAAAATCATCATCTATTAGAGTATTATCACCTACATGAACAAGTCTAGACAAGAAATCAACAACCAAATTATCTCTTCCAGGTCTATCAATGATAATGATATTGAATTCTTGTAGTAGTTGTTATCACTCCAGGAAACTACTTAGGGTTGTAAGCTAAGTATGCCTGGTAACTTAAGAATTGAACATTTTCAGTAGATGGATCAATGGGATACTAAGGTAGCACAATGAATAGATGACTTATCCAAATAGCTTAATGAACCAGTGCTTTCAGAAACTGTAAATCAGATGCCAATAACAGAAAAGGTATGAAGAATATTGCTTAGACAACCAAATACATTGGAATGCAGGGTTTTAATAACCAATTACATAAATAATGCAGGGTCACACTAAACAATGAGAAGTTCCTCCATTC
>SNQJ01S0088036.1:33623-48799 GCA_010110895.2 Picea sitchensis | reverse complement strand
TCATAATATGAAAATATGAAATGGGTCTGAGTGTTAGGGACCTAACCTACCTAACCCATCAAGTGGGTAAAATAATATATTTCCATGTAATAAAGGTCAATATTAATAAGGCCTAGCGATAATGAGGAATAGTCAAATGTAAGAAGACTTAATAGAAGCTTCTGCTTCTAGAAGGATCTTCCTATATATTGTTCTTTTGGATAGATATATTTAGTATAAATAGGAATAGAGGGTATGAGAAGATTTTTCTTCGATATTATTGCAATAGAGCTCTTCTCTACTGGAGGTTTCCCCCTCGAAGAGGCAAGTGAACATTGCTCTCAGTAATCAAAGTGCTCTTTCTAGTGTTATTCTGGTATAATTTTGGTATTATTGTGGTGTTGTTATGGTTATATCATTATTTATCTTCCATTTCTAGTTGATTATTTATATTATGCATACTATTTTATATCTGTAATATTACAAGTGGTATCAAAGCACCTTCCTCGATAGAAAATTGTGGGTTAAATTTATTTTCAGGATAGAGACATATTCCGACGTCTTTAAGCTACAAAGATATGTTGTTACGTGCATAAACCCACATTCGGGGATTCATACACGCATGAAATAAATGTGGTACTTAAGAGAACATCTTTTGGCCACCCTTGTAACCCTTGTTGGTACCCCTTCGAGTGGTAGTGCATCAGAAAACACTTGTATATGGATTAGCCTAGATCTCCTGAAGCCCTCCATAGATGAACTGATAGCCTATCTGACTGCTATATTTCCACCGAGAACAACACTTGGGAAGATACTCTCTATTACTTGGGTAGTCAGGTAGTACAACTAAGGGTACGGTCCAACCTTCTTAGTTGGTGACCTGAGATATTGGGTTGAGTACTACTATTGGACCACTCACGTATATCTGAGAGATATAGCACACGGTAAACCATTTTTTGTAGAACCCTTGAATCCTCGACCCCTTCTTAGTTTCCCTATTTTTTTGCCTATTCCATTATATTTCCCTTCAAGCACTGATCATCGTGGTACCTATCACTTCTAAGTCATTTTTTTTGTGGTCCCACCCAACCATGTTTTTTCTTCACCAGCACTTCCCCTCTGCAAATGGCCACCACTCGCATCCAAGACCTCTAAACTTCCACCAATCAAGCCCATGTCTCCATCTCACATCTCAGATGGATTCTAACCATTCCCATATTGAAAAATTAGAGCACAAATTTAACAACATGGAAGCCAATATCACAACCCAATTGACCTCCCTCCAGTCTGTTCTCAATCAATTATTGAACCACCCTATGGGTCCTTCCTCATCGTACCAACCCGATGTTGTTGATTCCTCTCAGTCTCCACATTTTCACTCCAAATCCTTTCATTATGAACCTCGTCTTCCCTGCGTAGAGGTCAATAAATTTGATGGCTCTGATCCTACATGTTGGGTCACTCAAATGGAGCATTATTTTCCTCTGCATGGTATTACTAACAAGTTGGAAAAACTTCATTATGTTTTCCTCTATCTAGATCCTGAACATTGGCAATGGAGAAAAAAATCATGTTAGGGGTATATTTCTTGGACCCATTTTGTTACTGAGCTCTATGAATTCTTTGATACTTATACCCACTATCTCGGTCGTTTGACCAAGTTGAAACAGTCAGGCATAGTGGAAGACTTAATCACTTCTTTTGAGCATTTGTCCTTTTGAACAGAGGGCATGTTAAATGTGTTCTTTCGTGAATGCTTTATCATTGGTCTCAAGGATGAAATATGATCCCAGGTTCTCATTGTCTTCCCTCCAACTTGGTTGGAAGCTACTCAACGTGCTAAAGAGCCCCAACAAGTTATTTATTCTCAGAACAAAAAAATCCCTTTTGTTCCTCGCCCTCGACCCACTAATCCTAACCCCCGTGTCACTCCCCTCAAGGTCCAAAAACTAACTAGGGTTGAAATGGATGAACGCCAACTGAAGGGTCTTTGTTATAATTTTGATGAAAAATATTTTTTGGAGCACAAGCATAAGGAAAAAAAACTATTTATGGCCATTTCTGAAGATGTTCCTGAAGAGGATGTGACAGTTCTCCTTGTTGAAGTACCCTCCCTTCTCGATCGCACCTAGGAGCCGCTGACCCACCTAAAGTTGACCCACTTATTTCCTTGCATTCCCTCATTGGCTTGTTGGCCCCACAAATGCTTAAGATCATTGGCGACATTAATCACATGAAGGTCATCATCCTTGTTGACAATGGTAGCACCCACAATTTTATTCATCATCGCATAGCCCATGAAACCAATTGATATATTTGTGCTGTCAATAATTTTCAAATCATGATAGACAATGGTGGGTCCATGAAATGTGGTGGGCATTGTGAAAATGTTCGTCTTCAAATTGGACATTACCAACTGCAATCTCATATTTTTTCCATTGACATGGGAGGTTGTGACATTGTGCTCGATGTTGAATGGTTACACACTTTGGGTCCCATTCTTATGGATTTTAAGGAACTAACCATGCAATTCCAATAGGAAGGACAAAGGTATATATTCCAAGGTCTCACAGTTAGTTCTCCTGAGAAAATTAGTTCCCATCATATCGAAAATCTCCTCAAGAAAGGCCACTCCGGTATCATTGCTCAACTCCATTCTATTCAAGATGTTGAGACACCCTCTTTGCATCCTGATCTCTAAGCTATCCTTTCCAAACATCAAGTTGTTTTTTGCACCCCAGAGAGACTTCCTCCTTCTCGTGGTGTTCATGATCATTCCATTCCCTTTGTTCTTGGTAGTCTTCCTCCCAATTTTCTCCCTTATTGTCACCCCTTTTCCTAAAAGAATGAAATTGAGAAAATAATGCAGGAATTTCTCCAAGCAGGTGTTATCCACGCTAGTACCAGCCCTTATTCTTCCATGTGGTCATGGTACTTAAGAAATAAGGTGCTTGGTGCATGTGTCCTGAATTTCATTCCCTAAATAAACTCATCATCAATGACAAGTTCCCCATTCCTGTCATTGATGATCTCTTGGATGAGCTGAGTGGTGCTCAGTACCTGACTAAACTTGATCTGTGTTCTGGCTACCACCAGATACATATGAAATAAGCTAAGATACCCAATACTTCCTTTTGAATTCATGAGGGTCACTATGATTTTTTGGTCATGCCCTTTGGCCTGTGTAATGCCCCTCCACCTTCCAAAGCCTCATGCATTATGTCTTCCATCCTTTTCTCTGTCATTTTGTCTTAGTTTTCTTTGATGATATTACCATCTATAGTAAAACCTGGCAATCTCATCTTTCCCATGTGGATTAAATTCTCCATCTACTCTCGCAACACCAAATTTTCCTCAAATGCTATAGATGTGCCTTTGGAGCCTCAAAAGTAGAGTAGTTGGGTCATATTGTTGGAAAGGTCGGTGTTCACGTGGATCCTAAAAATATTGAAGCAATGAAGGATTGGAATCGTCCCAAGACTATCAAAATCTTGCATGGTATTTTGGGTTTAATCGACTATTATCGCAAGTTTGGGTTTAACTGAATATTAACCGACTGCTCTCCTTAAAAAGAATTCTTTCACTTGGACTCTCGCATTGGATCAGGATTTTCAAGCTTTGAAGGAAGCTATGTGTACTACTTCGGTCTTGGCCCTTCCTTATTTCACAAAAACCTTTTTCCTCGAACGTGATGCCCCGGAAAGAGGAATTGGAGTTTTCCTTATGCAAGAGGGCGGACCTTTGGCCTTTACTATCAAACAATTGTCCAAACTCCATTTGGGACACTCAATCTATGAAAAGGAAATGTTGGCTATTTTGCATGCAGTGGATCTCTGGCACTCTTATCTCCTGGGGCAATGCTTCCAAATTAAGAAAGATCATCAAAGCCTCAAGTACTTTCTGGAGAAATGACCTTCCTCCATAGAAAAATGAAAATGGGTAACTAAGCTCTTTGGTTACGATTATGAGATAATTTACAAGAAAGGAAAAGAAAATGTGGTTTCTGATGCTCTTTCTCGAAAATATGAAGATGAAGGGTCCCTTTTTCCCCTCTCCTTCATTGTACCAGATTGGCTCCAAGCTGTGCACAAAGAATGGTTACATGATCTTAAAATATTGCATATGATCCAACAATTGAAATCCAACTCTCCAGTTTCCCCAAGGTACTCTTGGAACAATGATGAACTTTGCTACAAAGGCCATTTGTATTTAAGTAAATATTCACAACTTAAAGCCACAATGCTTTCTAAGCTTCATGCTACTCCCATAGCTGGGCATTCAGGGTTTACAAAAACCTATGATCGGGTCAAAAGTTCCTTTTTATGGGTTGGTATGAAAAAGGACATTCACATTTTTGTAGCAGAATGTGATGTTTGTCAACACAACAAAGGAGAAACCATTAAATCTCTTAGCACACTCCAACTGCTTCCGATTCCACCCACTATTTGGAGGGACATCTATATGGATTTTATTGTGGGATTACCTAAATTAGGAAATAAGTCCATCATCATGGTGGTTGTGGATCATCTTTCCAAGTATGCTCATTTCTGTTCTCTTCAACACCCATTTACCGCATCAATGATGGATCAAATTTTCATGGATCATATCTTCAAGCTTCATGGAATGCCTCATTCTATTGTTTCTGATCGAGATCTAACTATCACTAGCAATTTTTGGCAAGAAATATTCAAACTCTAGGGCACCCAATTGCATCTCAACACTGCCTATCACCTAGAGACTAATGGTCAAACTGAAGTTGTCAATAAGTGTTTGGAGACTTATTTGAGGTGTTTTACCTCTGAAAGGAAAAATCAATGGGCTCAATGGTTACCATTAGCTGAATGGTGGTACAACACTTCTTACCATACAACTACTCGCATGACTCCTTTTGAAGGAGTATATGGCCAAAAGCTACATTTAGTTCTCTCCTACATGCCAGGTGTATCGAAGGTCCAGGCGATTGACCAAGAACTTATAGTGCGTGAGGCTATTCTCCGTACCCTCAAAGAGAATTTGGTAATGGATCAGAATCACATGAAGCAACAAGCCGATCAAGGTCACTCATAACATAAATTTGTTGAATGAGACCAAGTATTTCTTTAGCTGCAACCTTATAAGAAAACTTCACTCAAGGCTGAACATTGTTAGAAACTGACACCCAAATTTTATGGTCCTTATAAAGTTCTCAAGCACGTTGGGTAGGTGGCCTATCAGTTAGCTTTACCCAATCATTCTAAGATCCATCTTATTTTTCAGGTCTCATTCTTAAATAAGGTTATTGGAACTAAGTTCCAAACTCAAACCAACCTTCTCGAGTTTGATGAAGAAAGATCCATCTAATTGTAGCCACAAGCAGTTTTGGACTAGCGAGAGCGTCATCTTTATCATCATACCATCAAGGAAGTGTTAGTTCAGTGAAAAGATACAACTCCAGGAGATGCCACCTGGGATCCCGCTAACATTCTGCAGCAATTTCCTCATCTCAAGACTTGAGGACAAGGTTGATTCTAAGGGGGAGGGCATGTTAGGGATCTAACCTACCTAACCCCTCAAGTGGGTAGAATAATATATTTCCATGTAATAAATTTCAATATTAATAAGGCTTATAAATAAGGAGGAATAAGTCAAATGTAAGAAGACCTAATAGAAGATTCTACTTCTAGAAGGATCTTCCTCTAGATTGTTCTTTTGGATAGATAGATTTAGTATAAATAGGAATAGAGAGTATGAGAAGTTTTGTCTTGGATATTATTGCAATAGAGCTCTACTCTACTGGAGGTTTCCCCCTCGAAGAGGGAAGTGAACATTTCTCTCAGTAATCAAAGTGCTCTTTAAGGTGTTATTCTGGTATAATTTTGGTATTATTGTGGTGTTGTTCTGGTTATATCATTGTTTATTTACCATTTCTAGCTAATTATTTATGTTTTTCATACTATTTTATATCTGGAATATTACACTGAGCCTCATCGAGTTTAAAATATTTGGCCCTTCTTGAACAAACTCACTTAGGTCGCAACATTTGTTTACTCTACCATGAACCTCATACCTGAGCATGTTCACATACAAGGAAACAAGTTGGCAAATAGGTTAGCGAACAAAGTACTCACCATGCCAACTCAAAAATTGATCATAGATTGGACCAAGCTATAATCCGGTCAACTCATAAAAGAGTGGAAAGATATTAATGATATGGATAATAAAATCAAGGAAGCGAGGACTGCTAGGTTTGGTATGACATCCCCTCACCTCAATACTTAGCAAAATAATGATCAAACAACAAGCAATCATAATGGATGGACTCATGCAAAATGGGATACACGTGGATGGAAAGGTAGGTAAAAGGACAAGTGTTAACAGGAAACGATATGACACCGTCCACATGACAATGCTCATCAATATAAAATGAAGGAAGCATGTTAATATTTTATGCAAGTGCGTGCCTTAGAACTCCATCACTCGAATCCATGAAGGTATGATTACCACAATACCACATAGAGAAATCATGGTCTTAGAAGGAGACGACCAATGGATCATGATGAAGGGAGGTTCTAATAGAAGAGTCGGTTCATGGGAATTTTCCATATTCTTGTTCATCGCCATTCATGGAAGGAATCAAAGGTGGGTTGTAAGAATATTAGAGCCATGAAATATATCTACATGGGTGTTGTTGGTAGAAAATGGGACAAGTGGACCGTGTCACTCCATCCATAACGCACCAGTCGAATTCATGACTCGTGTATGCCCATAATGGAAGACGATAATATCAAGCACCATGGATGGTGTGGGAAATGCAATCCCAAAATCAATTCCCCCCTCAATTAGAATATTGAGAACCAAGAAAGGGGAAAAGATAGTAAAGTCAAAAGAATCATGCACCAAGAGATTGCAAGTGACGGGGAGAAGGAAGAACATAAACCCAAGGTGCAGAGAGAAGAAGAGGAAGCATAAAACTTATATTGGGACCATTTCCTAGCAGACAAGGATGAAGAAATGGAAAAATGAGAAATCTAAGAAGAATATTTTGGAGGAAATGGTAGGAAATGATTACTTGTGGAAAATACACATAAATTTGAAAATTTTTGCTAACTAATCATGTATCTTATAAGATACAAGAAAAAACACACATATTTAACCATTCTTGTATCATTAATTTAAATGAAACTACAACATGATGAAATAAACATGAGTACAGCCAATTAATTCCATACACAACAACATATGAACCATTCATATACACAGAGTTAAAACAAAGCAATTTAGCTCATAGGTTAACATAGAACACATATAAACACTTATCTTTTCAAAATGGTTGTGAAACTAGCTAGTTGTGATGGATGTTTCACCCAACCATAGATCACTTGTTGTTGTATATCTCAACCACAAGTCACCCCAAATATGGGGCTAGGAATCCACAAAAGAGGGTGTCTCTCATAGTCCACTCACAACTCAGATATCCCACAACCCATTGGTATTCTCCTACAGCTATCTCAATTTCCACCATTTATCCTCCTCTTGACCTTCCCAGCCCAATGAATGTACCCCTCCACTTCTCTCATTCCATCAGGTGTCCCATTCATTTATTAGGATTTCTATGACATATGTAACCAAACATCTCTCTACTAGAAACTCAAGGGAACTCACTTCTAGGAAAAATACAGACAAAACCATTATAGGATTGTTTCTCACATGGATCTCACTGAATAATTAGTAATATCTCCCTAGGATTGGCCTAGCAATCCTAGACAAGAAAGGGATATAATTCTTTTGGATTTCCTAGATCTAGACTTACACATATGTATTCATAATCGTATTAGAGAGTGGGGAAGATTTGCATACCTTTCTTGAGGCAGTCCTTTGTATTTCTAAGCTATTGCAGTCCTGAAACACCAGATCTAATATCCACAACTTGCTTCATGTATACAAAATAAAAACAAAACCTTCTATTCTTCTCTACTAAGGATTAGAATCCTAGATCCAATCTAATTATAATAAGATCTATAAAGGAATAAACCAAATCTATCATTCATTCAATGAACATAGATAATATGAGGGGAAAACAAAATGATCTATTAATAAATCATAGAGAATACATGTGAATTCATACATCAACTTGATGAAGAGCCATCCTCCTTTAGCCTCCTTGCTCCTTGAAGCTCCTTGATCAGGCTAGGCTCTCTGACTCTTGGCTGTGATGATGGATACCTATGCAGTTGGAATGGATAAAAATACTCTCAATTGTTCCTCTCTCCTTTCCAAGGATTTCCTTTGTTATATAGCTCTTTGAGGAGGCTTGGGAGAGGTTTATAGATATTTTAGATACCACTAGAGAGTCGAATGATGTGAGTTCCTAGGCCTTTGAAACAAATTTGGAACTTGTTATCCCCGCTTTTTAGGGATAACTAGGAGATCATGTCTCAAGGCCCACAAGTCCTAGACATGGAGTACCGAGAGCAGGATTGACCTGAGAATGGCCCTAGAGGTCCCATCCTTTTCTCCTTCCATCAGCTTTATCTTGTCATCAACAGTAACATCCATCACCATCGGCTTGGTCTTGTATCAGAAGAGTTTCTTTCTCCATGAGGTAATTGGTCCAGGTATCATGGTATGTGTCACTTTTGATCATTAAAACCTTTAAATATATGCATCTGATTCCTTTTATCTCTAACAACTACTTGGATCTTACATTTTCCCACTTGACCATGATTAGGGGAATTGACAAGGTGACCTAGCAAGCCTATGCCCATAGGTCTTGGTTTTCCACTGGGGGGATTTCTGAAAATCCATCATCCGCTCCCATCATAGCACCACTGTTTCATCTTATCACCCGCTCATCTATCCCATTCCCCTTGTCCGGACATTGGGTTGACTTGTTTGTAGGATTTCACCTTATCCCATGGGAAGAAGGGGCTAAAGGTCCAAAAGGTAAAAGTATCTGGTAAAATACAAAAGCCTAGAAATGAAACCTCGAGATGCTTCACCCAGGGATCCCGAGAAGGCAATAAAGGCCTCTCAGCAAGAAACAAGAGGGACCTGAAAAATAACAAACAAGACCTAGTTAGAGGATAGGGGGTCTCATCATGAGCCAACCTATTAGGTTCATGGGTACCTAACAATATGATATTGCCACCATCTGGCTACCACTCCAGGGCAGTGACCTTTGGTTGCATGGCGAAAGGAAAGGGGGTCTCATCACGAGCCATCCTTCTCATCTATGTGAAAGTACTTGTGGGTAACACTGTCAGCTCTGGTCACCATGCCAAGGCAATTTCCTCTAGTTAGCCCTTGAATAAAAAGAAAAAGAAGAAGAAGAAGAAAATAAAATAATAAAGCAAGAAAAAGAATAAAGGCAAGAATGGGCTTGGAAAAAATGCATCCATGACAGGTACAAATCGCCTTCTACAAAGGAACCCACAATTAACATTATGCATCTTTGGCCCTCACTGCACCCACATGTTTGGACATCCCCTAGACGCATCACCTCACTTACATGGCTTGGATGAAATTTTCCTAGAAACTTTCCTTTTTTTGTGGACACTAGCCCAATAGGACGTCTTGTCTTTTTCTCCAATCTTGTATTGCAGGTTTTTGTAATGTCTTTGAGCTATTGGCTGATGTATTAGGGTTTGTATGCATATGTTTAATAATATTGATGATGAGATGTGATTAACATTGCTATGATACCGGTGACTGATGAGCCCATGGAGGGCATAGCTTTTGATGTGCAGGACCATGCTCGGCGAACAGGTACCATTTGGCCCTGTACACATGGGGAGATGACCAGTTCGAACCTCCATGGGGCTAAAGAGCCCATCAGATGGATGTTGAGACCCCATCAGGGGGTAGAGACAGGATGGAGATGGATCAGGGCTTTTACACCGAAGAGGAAGAGGACGTTCCATCAGAGGCACTCCGGAAGGACTAGACCTAGGGAGAATGACCCCTTTTCAGTGGAATGCCAACCTTGGAAGGCTTGGGATATCTCCATCTTCACCATGACGTCATCCAACTTCATAGATGGTTTTGGAGGTAGACTGGGCAGCAGTGGCACCCGTGGCATGTTGGAGAGGCCCCTGGGGGGCTAACGTTTTGCTCCTTGGTGTATCATTTGCCCTAGAAAGGGATAGTGCCTCCCTTGAAGAGGATTTTACTCTCATTTTTACTTGATTAGGGATTTTTACTTAGCATTTAATGTAAAAACAATATGATTTTGAATTTATGGCCATGTCGGCCTTTTTATGACCCAAAAGGTAAAATTAGGTCATTGATACACTATATATTAAGGGTCTTAACTCTCATTTTGATCATCAATTATCACTCACTCATAGTGAGGTATGATTTTTAGTGCCCTATTGGGGTTTTTGGCTGAACTAATGATGTGCACTTGTTGAAGGAAGAGGTTTTTTGGCATTTATGGTGTTTCTCTTGAAGGAAGGTTTTACAACTAGGGTTTGCATGGTTATTTCTTCATGAATTGTAAGTGTTTTTTCTGCAAAACTTCTTATTGAATGGTTGTAGTTTAAATTTCTTGCATATTTCTTATAATTTTGCTTAATCAAAACCCTAGGTGACAAGCACACAAGTAGGTCCTTGTCTCATGTCCCCTGATAGAGAAACCTTTAGCCATTGAAAGAGAGGAAGAGATCATAGCTGTAGCTACACTCCTTGTTTCTCTTTCCCCCATGCTAGTCGTACCTTGTAGAATCCAAGAGAAGGAAGATGTCCTAGGCCTAGGTTATCTACACCTAGGGCCGTTTTTCTTTAGGGTTTGAAGAAAGATCCTTGCTGCAACAACACTCTCCCTCTTTAAGCCTTCTCCTTTTGATTTTTTGCTTCATCTGAGCTAGTCGTTTGCCGGGAAGGAGGAGAGAGCACGAGGCCTTGCTTTTGCAACACTAGAGTGAGCCTCTCTCCTCCAGGGTTCTGTCTTTGAGGCCCTACTTTAGCAGTACCTTGCAACTTTTCCCACTAGTCCTTTTAAATCTCATCTCCTTCAACCTGTGCGTCCTTCATTTTTGACTCCATTTAACCCTAAGGCATTGATCTCCATCCTCAAACGTTGAAGTAGAATTGGATCTAAAACACTCTCAAACCTTTTGAAATTGAAACCCTAACTAGACTAACCTACTAACCCTAAGTTGTTGACGTCATCTTTGAATATTTCATCTTTATTGCAACAACGTTTGAATTTATGAGCAATTGAATGGTTGTTGAAGGAATTAATTGAGTTAAGAAGTGATTTTTTTATATTGAATGTTGTATCATTCTAGTATTTATTGGTGAAGTGACATTACTGCTATTGCTATTTTGTAAACATTGACTTCGTCAACATTTAATTTTTAAACTGCTCATATTGAATACNATTAATTGAGTTAAGAAGTGATTTTTTTATATTGAATGTTGTATCATTCTAGTATTTATTGGTGAAGTGACATTACTGCTATTGCTATTTTGTAAACATTGACTTCGTCAACATTTAATTTTTAAACTGCTCATATTGAATACCAGATAGTCCTTAACATATATGAAGTACTAATCAAAGATTGCACGTATCAGTTTCCTTGTTGTATTGTCTCAAGCAGGTGCTTTTCTCTTCTTTGGTTATACCTTGTTATTGGCTGTTTAGCCGAGACTATTTGATTGGCGGTGATTTGTGAAAGGGGGAACTTGTCCTTGTCCTATTATCCTTTTCCCTTTCAAAGCCCTAGGTCACCGAGGACATCTCCCCTGGGCCTAGCCTCCCTAAAGAGAAAGAACCTTCCCATCGTGGTGACATTGGGTGGGATAGGATCCTGTTACGCCAGTTTGGCCCTCTACCTTATAGCCTTTTATCCTAACTACAAACTGTGCGATAACAGAACTCATCCCTTACCTATTAACTCGTAACTTCAAGATTTCTAAAAGTTTGAAAGTGACTCACTTGTTGAGCCACTAGTGTCTAGCGAGGGCCTCACTTGTTTTCTACTAGGCGTCACACAAGCGGCTCTAAAAATGATCCAAAAAGGGTCAAAACTTGGGCAAAAGATGTATTAGGGCTTATATCTTATGATGGATTCCTCTCTGGCCTATAGGGTGGAAATTAATGCTATAACAGATTCCCCTAATGTGTGAAGACAAAAAAGGAGTGGAAGGCTCAAATACATTATAATAATTTCCATGTGAGGCAATGCAAGAAGAGAGCAAAGGAGTTTCAAAAACCAAAGAAGTCCTGCAATCAAACACCAAGGATGAGAGAAAATATAAACCAATACACTAGGTGGACATACTCAGACTCTGAATGAGCATGGCTACCAAACAATACACTGCAGATCCATGATATCAAATACTAGACCATGGCCATGAAATAATACATAGTGGATCCATGTCATCAATAAGATCGTATCCACGAGACAATACAATGTGGATCTACGTCACGAACTCAATCATTTCCACCAACAAATACAATGTGGATCTATTTCAGAAACATAATCATAACCACCAACAGATACAATGTGGATCTATGACACAACATATAGATCCATCGAAGGAGGGCCTTGATGTATCCCCCATCAATCGACACAAAACATACACTGAGAGATGATGTGAAGAGAGAGTATCACAAAGTACAACTGGCACAGGGATGGTTGACTCGAAAAGTCATTAAAACAACAGATGAACGACTTGGTCTTAAAATTCCCTTGAACATGTAGCACAACACAAGCAATAGATGAGATATGGATGAATATAGTGCAACAATGTAGGAGGCATCGAAGCACTCTCCATGGTGACTTGAAGAGTAACCAGTCAGAGGAGTATCTCTGACTCATATTACTGGAACGTCTCCTAGGAAAGTTAAAAACCAATTGTATGATGAGGACTCAAATAGGTGCTAGCTGGCATGTTCAAGGGTTACTCAACTGACGCCGCCATTCTGAGAATAGACCAAAGGTGAAAAACACCTACTCTTTTTTTTTTTGTATTTTTCATCTCCTTCATGTTTTAATGAGCATGAAAGAATGAAACAAGTATGTTCGGTCTCCTTCATGGTTGAACAAGAATTAAATAATGACACAAGTAAGATCGATACCTTTGTCATGTCATTTTATGAGTTCTAAAAAGAGATAAAAGTATAATCATCGGGAGAGAACAAGTGGCTTAACAACATGCTCATATGTTCCAAATGCACCAAACCGATCTAAGAAATGAGGAATGAAAATGGTACTGGAAAGTGATATCCACTCTTAGCAGTTGCTCTCTCCTTGGGTAGGTGGATGAAAAATGGAGGCCAAATAATGCAATAGGTGGATGGTCAAGGCTACTGCATAACTGTAAGTGCGATATGGGAAAATAGCAGCGTAATGATTGGAGGCATGATGTGAGTAGAAAATTCATAAGAGATCATTAAGAAACATATAAGATTTTTTGGCAACCCCCACATTTTATGGCCAAAATATAGACGAAGAGAGGAAAATGAGGCTCAATCTTCAAGTCATGGTGGGGCTAAAGGAGGGCTCCCCGACCTACAGGAAAATACAACATGGGTACCAAATGGAAATCTAGGTGCTAACTAGGGTGCCCATGAAGGGTATGCACTATTGAACCAGTTATGGCATGCAAAAGGAAAGGTTAAGGTTGCAATCGGTTGGGTTTGAACCTAAGGCATATAACTGGAAGTATGGATGGTAAATAATGCAAAGTGAAATATGTAGGGAAAAACCTATTCCTATATTCTAGGTGAGAAACACGTACCTAAAGTTTAGGGGATGTTTTCGTCGTCATAAAAAATTCCTTAGAATCTTGTTAAGACATGTAAACTAGACTCCAAGGTCAAAACACATAGTGAAATATCAAGAAATAAAATATTTTTGGATTTTTTAGATATAAGAAAGGAAAAACAAAAGAACTCACACCACACACCTATGTACAAGGCACTACACATATTGATGCTTTACACTAAGTAGATCCCATGGATAGGATCATAACAAGGATGTTTTTCATAATTGATGAACTCATGAGCTGATGTTTGCATTATATGGATCACCATGGCGGGACCATACCACATAGGGATGAATCTTTGCAGTCGAAGAAACTCACTGTGAGTGGTTTCATGAGCGATGAAACCTCCTTGATGGAACCCATCAAGGCATAAAGGAAGTACATAATGTAAATATTCAGATGGAGGGAGGGTAGAGAACTCAATGGAAAGTTCTGAAAAATATATCCGAGGAAGAAATCAGTTAAGACTAGGGGTCTCACTAAATGCCTTAGCAAATTCCCCCAGTCTTGGATTGAAGCTCATCATGATAAGTCTCGTGGGTTCCAAAATAGAGAGGATGGATTCTAGATGATGCTCATATTCCATAGGCTTATCTGTGGAATCCATGACTTCCAAGATGGCCTTTTCTGAAAGAAACTCAAAATCAAGGGAGTCATGTGAATTTGGAGAGTCAACAACCTGTACGGATGGAGTACGTGGATCACACTCCACATGAGAATGGAGTTGATAGTCCATATGAGGATGGATTTGTTGAACACTATCAACAGATGCTAATGGAATAATTGGATAAAAAATATCAACCATGGTGAGTGGCATGGTTTTCCCAGAGGATTCAACATCCTCAGAATGAGGTACCACCCAAGGATCAACAGATCCAAGGGGTCCACTGGTAACTAAATAAATCATATTAATTGGAGAAATATGTGCAGTGGGAGATGGTGGGGGAAGGGGAAATATTCCCATCAGTGAATGATGTTTGAACATCCCCACACTGACAGTAATAAAAGACAATGTGGTATAATTAACAAAGGGTACATTTGACCCTGCATTGGATCCAAGGTATTGGGTACAAAATGTTAGCTCATCAATTGTAACGATTTTCCCTTGATGAGGAAAGCGTAAGGCCCTAAATAATGACGAGACAATGACAGTCATCTCGTAGATCCAAGTATGCCCAAGTAATATATTATACTCAAGAGGTTTGTTTATGTAATGCCCCCCATCCCAACCGAAGGACATTATAGTGAAAAATATACATAAAAGAAAATTTTTGCTAACTAAATTAAATTCATAGTTAGATAATTTCTTGTAGCTTTCAACTACGAATTAAAACATATTTAACTAATTTTCATTGTCATTACACTGATGCATATACAACATACTAAATAGACATGCATGCAAATAATAAACTTCATTACATCAACATATAAATCATTCTCAAATA
>SNQJ01S0088036.1:0-28919 GCA_010110895.2 Picea sitchensis | reverse complement strand
TACCGAGGAAGACTGTGTTCTGGTCTCTGGCCATTATTTTATTTTACTCTGCGTTTTTATTGTTTTAATACAAGGAATTGTGTTTTTATCTTTTGTTCCTTTATCCTTTAAGTTATTAGTCTATGCTTGAGTAGTCGGTCAGGAGACGAATCAATTGTCTTTCACTCTGGTGTTAAAGATTTAGATTCAAATGCCATGCTTTCCTGTGCATGGATAATAAGTGAAGGATAAATTCTTTGCCCAACAAATTCATTTTTTGTAAAGCGAAAATACTTATTTTTTCTCCACGATTATTGTGTTTTTAATTGCCCAACAATTTCATTTGCTTGTACAACAAAAATTCCTTTTTTGCTCAACAATTTTGGTTGTCTTTACTCAACAGATTTCATTTTTCATTGCCCAGTGAATTCATACCTTCTTTGCGTTGATGGGATGTAAACCTAATTTAGTTTCTAATGCTCAGTGTTTTATTTTTCTTCAATCTTATTGTTATTCCTCCTTCCTCGACTGGCGGAATACCTTCGTGTTTGTGAACCACTGCCATGTCGTTTTACCCTGCAATTTATATTTGGGTAATATCTTCATTTTGGGTTGAGCGTTTTACCCAAACACCTTTGCAATTTCTTTGTTGACCTCAGTGTTACCTTGCTCAACGTTCAGTTAATTTCGCCCTGAAATTTGTATTTTTACTCTGCAATTTTTGTTCATTCCTCTGCGTCTTGGGACGCGTTTTGAGCAAACATAATTACTTTCGTCTGCATTCTGAGCAAACATAATTACTTCCTCTACGTTCTGAGCAAACGCGTTCTGATTCTTTCCTCTGCGTCGAGGAACGAGTTCTGGGAAAACAATTACTTTCCATGAAAACATATCAGAGATTTTAAGCAACATTGAAGTTTTTTTTTAGCTTTAGTTTTTTCCGCTGAAAAGTTTCACTATTATATTTATAATATAGTTTGAATTACATCACGGATATATCGATATAACAAAAAAAAAACAATTCACATGTATGGATGCCAGAGAAAGTTTGTGATTTGTACCCCGAGAAGAGGCCCAATATCATAGCCAAAAACTCAAAAGTTCCAGCAGAAAGAAACCTACAAAAAATCCAAATTGTTCAATCTTATGGAAACACAGAGGCAAAGTTAGAAACGAAACAAATTTTTAGTGACTGGAACGGAACCAAAAACTTGAAAGACTAAAAGAAGTTTATGATTCTTGTTAATGTGTATTCAATGTTACATGTTACAGGTTATTTTTTCTTATTCAATACTTATTGCATGTGGTTTCTTAAAATTCTGATGACCTTTCTAAAATAAAGGGAATTCGAACAAAACTATTATACGTGCATTGAAAAAAAATACTTTTAACGTATGGAATTATAACAAAACAATATTATATGTGCGTTGTAATATAATCAACAAAATTATATATTTGGGGATATGACATATTTATACCCAAACTCCATTTTATAGTGTTTTAAATCTGCTTTCTATTGTGATTTTTCAAAAGTAACTTTTTACTTAGCATTTTGTTTTACCACAGGTTACACTTGTCATTTATTGGTGACCATGTCAATTTTTAAAAGACTATTATCCTTTAGCCTATCACCATTCTAATCCCTTGTTGTTTTTGGTCTCTCATGTCTTGGGGATCTCTTTTGTTTAAGTAGCCAATGTTTACAATTCTATTGAAGATTTAGAATTCCTTCAAACATGTGTTAAATTGATTATTATTTTTCCTATTCTCCTAAATATCCTTGAAATTAAATGTGTTGAATAGATATTTATGATTTCGTAGTATGATAGTTCACTCGTTTGTAATCAGTCATAATAGTTTAATTGAGTTATTGTGTTACCGGCTTATAACTGATTACTCGCTTTTAGAAACAAGCTTAATGACTAATTATAATAATGTGTTATCATCTTATAACAGTTCAATTTATTTTCAATAGCCTTAATTGTTAATTGTAAGTACTACGATTATCACTTATAGCAATTCTAATTGTCTTCACAACATGGGGCTAAATAAGGACTCATTGAATCCTTGAGCTTGTTAATGGAATCCCTTCATGGAATTTGTAATTATTTAATTATGAGTTATTGTTGAAAAATTTAGCCCTGTAATGAATGTCGTTACCTTGCACNATTCTAATCCCTTGTTGTTTTTGGTCTCTCATGTCTTGGGGATCTCTTTTGTTTAAGTAGCCAATGTTTACAATTCTATTGAAGATTTAGAATTCCTTCAAACATGTGTTAAATTGATTATTATTTTTCCTATTCTCCTAAATATCCTTGAAATTAAATGTGTTGAATAGATATTTATGATTTCGTAGTATGATAGTTCACTCGTTTGTAATCAGTCATAATAGTTTAATTGAGTTATTGTGTTACCGGCTTATAACTGATTACTCGCTTTTAGAAACAAGCTTAATGACTAATTATAATAATGTGTTATCATCTTATAACAGTTCAATTTATTTTCAATAGCCTTAATTGTTAATTGTAAGTACTACGATTATCACTTATAGCAATTCTAATTGTCTTCACAACATGGGGCTAAATAAGGACTCATTGAATCCTTGAGCTTGTTAATGGAATCCCTTCATGGAATTTGTAATTATTTAATTATGAGTTATTGTTGAAAAATTTAGCCCTGTAATGAATGTCGTTACCTTGCACATCATTAGCTTAATTGTTTAGAGTGCTCGCGTATATATTTCATTATAAGGTACGACAGTTAAGTTAGGGTTCCTGGCATTGGGTTATTGTATCTTGATTTAGGTATTCGTGATTTTTTCAGTTTGCGCCTTAGATACAATCGCACTTGTCGCACGCTGGAGGCATCATTCGTTATGATGAGATCAAGGCACACTTGAGAAACATGCATGTATGATACCTGGCCTTAGGGTCTTGTGCTTCCTGAAAAGGATGGCCATCATTGGAATGGACATGTGTGCCTTTCCCTGTAATGTTTTAATGTGTTTGTTTCTCTCTCGTCGGGAAGGTTCTAGTCACTGGTCGTCGAAGCTATTGTGTTTGAATTGATTGGATTTTCATGTGTTACATACAACTGCATGATGTTCCAGTACGTTGGGTCGTTACGTTGTCTGTTGCCTGAATTGTGTGTGTTGTGTTCATCATCGAGTCGCGTTGATTGACTGTTGTTGATATTACTTCCTTGCTTTAAAAAAAAAATTGCACTTGTTATGCGTCGATGTTTTCATATTGATGGGGGTCGTTACATATGGTATCAGAGCCAGGTTCAACCCTGCGACTGTGGATCACCATGCTTTCCACTGCAATAAACCCTTGAGTAATAACCTAGCGCTAATTATAACTTTAACATGTCTATGCGGTGATATCTATTAGAGGACGCCACAGAGGTTTGCAACGTGGTGTCATGGAAGGAGGTGTGACGCCTCCAGAAGTGCCCGCGCCCTCGGAGTCAAACCCCCAAGGGAGGAGAACAGTTCCTTGGACTGGATTCGATTTTTGTAAGGGATCATGATGGTTTGACAAGGCCCTTCCAGGGAACGTCAGAGGCCTTGATTCACCATTTGTACTGAGATGAGTCCAGGGCACCTATACCCCTGAGGGTCCACAACGTGCCCCAGCTAGTACCGTTAGCTTCACCGAGAACTTGAGAGGGATAAGTTCTCAAGTCCACGAGTGTCGTGGACAGATCAGGCGTCGAGGCATGGCTGGAGAGCAAGGCAATGAACTTCATGCTTTGTGATTACAACCTCCATCATGAAGGTTCACAGGGCGGTCTTTCAACTGAAGGGGAGCGCTCTTCTATGATGGATGACACTCCTGTCGCTTTTGAACATGGCAATCAAAGACGTGTCATGGGAATTGTTCAAGGAATGGTTCTGGGAGAGGCGTCTTTCTGAGGAATTCATTGAGCGTTAGCTCAACGAGTTCAACGCCTTGTGACAGGGCAGTCGTACGGTGCTTGAGTATGAGGCTTGTTTTATGGAGCTGCCTTGGTATGCTCCGCACCTGAATATCGAGAAACTTAAGGTCAATAGGTTCTTTCTTGGCCTTAATGTCATAATTCATGTAAGGGTTAGGATTATGATGCCTCAAACCCTGCATGATGTTGTCCAGAAGGCCCTCATAGCAGAGGAGGATCTTGATACCATTTTCATTAGTTAAAACAACTAGCAAGGATCCATCCTTATTGAACTAGAGGTGGGGAGTAGGGAGTAGTAGAGAATGACACAGAGGTAATGAGTTTGGGGAGTAGTAGAGAATGACACAAAGGTAATGAGTTTCGAGGGTGAGATAGATGGTGAAACTTATATATATGTGTGTGTGTGTGTGTGTGTGTGTGTGTGTGTGTTTAGTTTAAATGTTTGGTTTTTTTGGATTTTTTACAGGTATATTTTCTGATTATTTTTTATTGAAATGGGTCAAAAATTGTTGGAACTCCATTTTTGAGTAATCTAGAGTTTATATAATTTGAATGCCCCAAAGGTTTTTCAAAGTGTCAAATCCATTTTTGCATTCAAAAATGCAATTTAGACAATAAACCTTAAAGATTTGACCCATATAATATGGAAGATAAATATATCTAAATCCATTTTTGCATTCAAAAATGCAATTTAGACAATAAACCTTAAAGATTTGACCCATATAATATGGAAGATAAATATATCTTTTTAATTTATTTTAATTATATTAAACGTTTGTTTAAGTTAAACATTTCAAACTAATAAAAATATATATTTAGGTAGGATATGTATACTTTCTTATCCCACAAATAAAGGGGTCTCATACAACCCATACAAGAGCCATACAAGGATTTGGTGTTTGGCTTGACACAACTTGTAATTTTCTTAAGTTAAACATTTCAAACTAATAAAAATATATATTTAGGTAGGATATGTATACTTTCTTATCTCACAAATAAAGAGGTCTCATATAGCCCATACAAAAATTTGGTGTTTGGCTTGACACAACTTGTAATTCTCTTTCGTGATGATAATTATATCTAATTAAAATTTAAAATAAAAAATATAATAATTAATATAAATTTATTATATAAGTTTGTGTTTTAATATATATATATATATATATATGATCTCCGAGTTCATGTAAAGAAATCAACGGATACCGTGAACTTTTGCTACAAGGAGATGGAGGTTCCACCGAGATTTTAAATAAGAAAACATCAAAGATGGAGGTTCCACGAAGACTTTAACTAAGAAAACATCAAAGAAGGTTCCACCGAGATTTGAACTCGGGTTACTGGATTCAGAGTCCAATGCCCTCACCACTAGACCATGGAACCATTTATGATATCAGTCTGGGACTTTACAAAAAGTATGTTTCATCAATTGAGGACGGAGAAGGATGGACGAACACTCGCTAGGGTTTTGCGCCATGGAGAGTGTTTTCAGGCTTTAGTCAGACGTTTCCCGTGCCAGCTGGCGGGTCAAATCAGCACAAATCTTATGGAGTAGGAGGTCCAGCTAGTGGACTACTTGGATGACTCCCTATGAGAGGACCGTATCTTCGTCAGCGAAACGGATTATTTCCATCCAGTCTTGGCCTATGGTCCTATGCTCCTCATAGTACTCTGGACAAAGAGATTAATTCTGGGGTTATTCCCTGGTAAAAAAATCAAATAAATTTATAAATTTTAAATTATTTAAAAAAAAATCAAATATGAAATTGGTGTAAGTTAATGATGGTTTTCTTAAAATTATTAAAATCAAATTAAAATTATTAAAAAAAATCAAATATGAAATTGGTGTAAGTTAACTGTTGTTTTCTTATAATGCATTAGTTGTAATTGAAATCTATAAAAATAATTTTTAAATTAGAAATATTTATTATAAATAGATTTATGTTCTATAAAAAAATAATAAATTAGTATTTAAAAAATCTAAAAAAATAGAATTAATTTAAAAAAATTATTATTAAATAATTGTATAATTTAGAAAATAATATAGTTGCACGGAATTGTTCTCCACATTTTTAACATCTGTGAAACTCGTTCCCTAAGTCTTGGGAACTAGTTGGGAGCTGTAAGTCTTGGGAACTGAACCACTTTCCTAAAGGAAGAGCTTTAAATTAGAATTATATTAAATTAAAATGTAAATATATTTATTCCATTATTACAAATACATAATTTCTTACAAATATTTTCATTATATTTATTCAAAATATCACTATAAAACTAAGACTAAACTACAGGTAAATATTATTTCAAAAATTAGTTAAGTAAAAAAACTTAATAATACTCACTTTATAGTTGTGGATATGAATTTTTTTAATGCATATATTTTTCCTTCAAGCCCAAACTAAACATGAAAGTCTAATAAATCAATACCCTATCCACTACAAGCATTTGCTCCACTTTGTAGTTGATATCAACTAACCATATCATTGACTTTTATTTTATATTCATATTAGAAGAGTAGTACTATTTTGTTTTTCTTAAAAAAGAATAATGCTTCAAACTTACAAAGATGTTTAAATTTTATATATGTAAAGTTTAATTTTAAAAAGATGTTAAAATCATATATATGTATTTTCAATTTTGTTTCTCATTTTCTAATGGAATATTTATGGATATTAAAGTTTATTGTGTTAAACATATTCATATAATTATTAGTACAAATTAAATTAGTAATATAGGAGAAACATTGTCCTCAATTGACCTTCAATTTTATTGAAATAAGATTTAAAATGTATCAATATCTCTATACATTGTAATCTAAAATATTTTTTATATTTTTTTAATATATATTATTGTCGCTCCCAAATTCAAGTTTGTTGTAAATTTGAGGGAAACTACGTTCCCACGTTTTGGAAACTCGTGCAACATAGGATAATAATTATAATCATTTAAGAGGGATATGTTATTTTTTTTTACTTATAATGTATAAGTTGGAATCGAGATGAAAACGTTTGCAAGGGCATTGGTTGTTGTAAGTAAAAATTAAGGAGTTAGCCGCACTCGAGAGCCGAAATGGAGAGTCGATCTAGTTGCATGGGGATCTAGACACCTAGGTGTCGGGGATGGAGTGTAGAATAGATCCACTATCTCTCACTCGCGGGGTTGGACTGCAATTTGGTGTAAGGGGTAGACCATGGTTTTTTATTGCTTGGGTTGATTGATACTCCACTAGGGTTTATGGAGGTAGGTGTGTCGATTCCCGAGGGTGGAATGGAAAAAGATATGTGGTGGAGCCACGGAGGGCTTTTCAGATCGGACGACGATTATAGAGCAGAGCTCAAAAGGTATAGAGCCTCATTAATTCATGATGGCGTGAGGGCTAATAAAGGCGGGGGTGAGTTGGAGGTCCGTTCGGTGCTTTGGGCAGTTGGCGGCGGTCCACTTGGGGATAATGGAAAAGAGGTGGTGGAGGTCATAAATGACATTTTCACTCGGGAAGCGAAAAAGGTTTGGAAAACGTGCGCAGTAAAGACCCCAACAGACTCATCTGCGAGGGATTTGGTGGAAGTGTCACTTGGTAAGGGAGACGAGGTTGCTCTGTGTTCTTTCGTCTCTATGGAGGGTAAGGAGTATGGGCTAGCGGGGAGTGGAGGTGTAAGGGTTTAGGGCAAACAGTCTGGAGGTACCAGGGTTAGGACTGAAGGAAAAGGGAAAAGGGGAGAAGGAGCTGGTTGGAATGCGCTGGAAGAAAGTAGCAAAGTGACGGGTTCAGTGGTAGGAGCGAAGGCTTTTGAGCTTGCAATCTCAAATACGGTAGTACAATACTGCAAGGTGGAGGGTGGTGTTCGTGCTGGTCCCAAAGTGTGGAGGGTTAAGAAGTTAAAAGATTCACTAACTCTCAGTCGAGATATAGGTATGAATGAAATGGAAGCACTATCTACTAGAGGGTTGGTTGGTAGATTTGGCTACCGAGCGATGGTTGCCCGGGACATAACTGTCTGGGTTGATGAGAAGTGGGGTCCTGTGGTTGGAAATTCGTCGGAGGTTTTTTTGTTGACCAGAGGCTGGTTCTATTTTGTCTTCAAATCCTCAGCGGACACATAGTTGGTCTTAAAAGCGGTATGGGTGGTGAACCAAGGTAGTTTAATGCTCAAGCGATGGAATTGTTCTTTCAATCCCGACAAAGAATGCTTTTGTTTTAGGCACTTATGGGTGTTGTTACCTGGTTGTTCGCTAGCTCTATGGAGCTTGGAGGCTTTTAAAGCAATAGGTAATGCTCTTGGAAAGTTTCCTCATGTAGATTCTAAGTTGTTGTCTGGTTTGGATAGGAGAATGGGAAAAATTTTAGTTGAAGTGGATACTTTTGGTGGTCTCCCGACCGAGTTGGAAATCATTTGGAGGGGTAAGGCGATACTCCAATGCCTAGATTATTTAGGGTTAATGTTCAAGTGCACAATCTATAAGGAAACTAGGCATTTAAGGAACCAGTGTCCTGGTAAACCTTTGAAAGATCCTCTTGTTTGGGAGTCAGAAGTCAACGAAACGAATATGCCTGCAAATCCTAATATAGTGCTGAGTGATTCTGCAAGTTGGAACGACTCCCTGCCTCCTTGAAGGTTGGAAAGCACTGGTGACTGCAGTACGTTACATAAACTGGATTCTTTTGATAATTTGTTGCTACTTTTAAATGATATTTCTCGGAGTAATTCTTTAGGGGAGGAGGAACTTGTGGTTAATATTGTTCCATTCGATAACTGTAAGATTGGTGGAGCCTCTGTTATAGAAAACTTGACCTTAAGGTCGAGCGAGTGTTGGGTGATGGATGACATGGTAGAACCCATAGGTTCGACACCCGATTATGGGTGCACGGAGGGCTTGGAGGTTCTAGGATCCTCGGACGAAAAGGGTCACAATGCTTTGTCCGGGATAATTGAGAACCAGATCTGCAAGCAGGTGAAGGGGGATAAAACCTTTAGGATTGGGGGTGCTATGGATATAGTAGGTAAAGGTGACTGCGCTGAGGAGAGGACAGGCACTCTGGCTGGGGATGTTGGTGATGAAGCTTTGGTCTGAGATGTACATACTGAGAGGATTCTTGTGAGTAATTATTACGTTGATTTTTCCTTTCCAACATTGATTCTTGATTCAAGGAAGGGAAGGATCGAGGGTGCCACGAATTCTGGGATGATTCCTTTGAAAGACATTGGTGGAAATTCATATGTGTATCTGGAGGGGAGGGTGGAGTCTCCTATGGGAAATTTATAGAACGCGGTAGTAGGTAATTCTAGCTCACAGAATCATTTGAGTATACAAGATCCAAGTATCATGTCTAAAATTGAAGACTCGATGTTTAACTTTGTTCCATCTTATAGAGACGTCTTAAACCGAGACCCTCTATCGATTTATGTTGGGGGGGGATCCTATCCTAAAGAATGTAGATAAGTTAGGGAAGGAGGAGTCGGGTAGGGATAATTCTGCACCAAATATGAGGGGAGAAGCTGCTTTTTTGAAGGGAGTAGTACGCGGCGGGCTGGAGAAAGATTTCTCACCCCTAAAAACTAGAAGTGCAAGAAAATTAATACAAGAAAAGGAAAATTGTGTTTCTTCTAGTGTTGTGATGAGTGAAGGTCCGAGGGCTCTTAGAGCACAGAAGGACCTAGATAGGGTTAAAAAATGATAATTTCTACCCTGAATGTTAGGGGAGTGGGGGTCAACTCGAAATTCTTAGCCTTCAAACGGTTTCTAGAGTTTGAAAAACCGGATGTCCTACTTATACAAGAAACTATGGTATGGGTAGAAAAAGCGAAAGAGTTGTTTGTGAAGCTCCTTCCTAATTGGTATTTATGTGGTGTGGATTCTTTAGGACTCTCTGGTGGTCTGCTAACTACATGGAACCCAGTAAAGGATGATTTTAATTCTTTCCTGACTTCTGGAGGGATATTGCTCGAGGGAGTTGTGACAGATATAAATAAAATCTTGAAAGTGATAAATTGCTATGGTCCTTATGATGAAAGAGAGGTGTTCTGGGAAAACATTAAAAGGGTGGGGATTCTTAAAGAACAAAATATGATACTTGGAGGGGACCTAAAACTTACTACCTCAAGCAGAGAAGTTTGGGAGCCAATGTTAGAACCGATCATTCATAACTATATTTTAATCAGTTGTTTCAAGTCGAGGGATTAGTGGATGTTGAGCCTCTCAAAGTGCTCCCTACATGGTGTAATGGTAGAAGAGGACACAATTGTATTGCAAAGATATTGGATCAATTTTTTATCTCTGAGGATCTAGCGATGTCAGGGATAAGATACAGATCTTAGGTATGTAACACTAAAATCTCGGATCATATGTCGGTTATTCTACATTTGGAAAAATATTTAGGACAGATTGGCTATCCTTTTAAATTTAATTCAGCGTGGCTTGATGATCCAGATTTTGTAAATTTAGTGAGAACAAGATGGAATGGTCTATTGGAAAATGAGACTTTAACTCTTATGGATTCTCTGGTAAAAAAGTTAAAGGTACTCAGATCTTTGGTAATAAATTGGGAAAGAAAGAAAAAAGTGGCAGCAAAGGAAGAATTGGTTAATATTGAAAGGGATTTGGATACTCTGTATACAAATCACCCAAAGGGTTTTGAGGAGGAGGTAGACAGGGTGTTGTTACTAGAAAAAGAACAAAGGAAATTATTACTCCTGAGACAGGAAGAAGAGACATGGAGGCAGAAGAGACAGTTAAATTGGTTGGCCTTTGGAGATAGAAATAATAAGTTTTTTCATGCATATGCCAATTCCATAAAACTTATTAATTCGATTTGGGATATCACAAAGGAACATGGTTATGTGATAAATGGAAATCATGAACTACACAAGGAAGCTGTTGGTTTCTTTCAGAATACTTTTAAGGCACAGGAAAATCTTTTTATTACTGATAAGTTAGTTGTCTTAATAAATTACCCCATAATGTTTTCTGAGGAAGAAGGATGCAAAGTGGCTGATCCTTTAACTTTGGCAAAAATTCAGTCAACACTTAAAGGGTTTAGTGCCTCAAAAATACCTAGGCCGGATGGATGGACTGTAGAATTTTTCTTGGCCTTCTTTGATCTTGTGAGCAATGATATTTTGGACATGGTTGAAGAGACCAGAAGAAAAGGTAGGGTTAGTGGCACTTTGAATGCAACCTTTCTTTCTCTCATACCAAAGAGTGAGAAACCAAACTCTTTTGGGGGGTTTAGACCTACTGCCTTATGCAATTTGGTGTATAAGATCATCATTAAGATTATTGCTGCTAGAGTTAAATCCAGTCTGTCTTTAGGAATCTCTAAGGAACAATTTGGTTTCCTTGAGGGAAGACAAATTACGTATGCTATTGGTATAGTACAGGAAGTTTTACACAACATCAAGGTAAAGAATGAAAAATCTTTGGTTCTTAAACTGGATCTGATAAAGGCCTATGATAGAGTGGATTGGGGGTTTTTGAGACTTGTTTTTCTTCAGGTGGGTTTAAGCCTTGAAGCTATAGACTAGATATTAGGGTGTGTGACTTTTGCAAATTTTGTTGTTCTGATAAATGGCAGGCCCACCAACTTCTTTAAAAGCAATAGGGGATTAAGACAATGATGTCCCTTATCCCCTTTACTTTTCTTGTTGGTGATTGAAGGTCTTAGTAGAGATATTCTGGAGCAAGTTAGGGAAAATAAAATTGAAGGAATAGTTGTGGCAAGAGACTTAAATATTACCCATCTGATGTTTGTGGATGATGTTATTCTGTTTGGGAGCGGAATTTTTTTTGAATGGGAATATTTTAAGGGGGTTATGGATTTCTTTTGAAAGGCGACCGGGATGGATTTTAGCCCACAAAAATCTTCTTTTTTCGAAGAACGATGGAAAGATGATGATCTAGTAGTGTTGAAGGAAATATTGGCCTTTAAGGTAAAACCAGTAGAATTCGACTTTAAGTACCTTGGTTTCTTTTTAAATCCCAACTGTTATACTATGGCTGACTAGATTTGGCTGGAAAATAAATTTGAAAAAATAATATCAAACTGGAGCCATAGATGGCTAACTCTAGGGAGAAGGATGACTCTTGTAAAAGCTATACTTGAAATCATTCCTATGTATTGGATTTCTGTGGAAAAAATTCCTAAAAGTACTCTCAATAATATCAGAAATAGAATGTTCAACTTTTTATGGTCCGGAAAAAAACTAAAAGAAGGATTGCATCTGATTAACTAGCAAAATATAGCAAAGCCTAAAAAAGATGGTGTATGGGGTATCAAAAATATATTTTATTTTGGGAAAGCCTTAGCGGAAAAAAAATTGTGGAGGTGCCTCATGATACTTGGACTGTGGCATGAAGTGATCATTAAAAAATACATTAAGAAGAAATTTGTTGTTGAGTGGTTCAGAGAAGGCAAGAAAAACTGGAATGGCGCTTCAAATATTTGGCAAGCTCTAACCTCTTATTTAGATATCCTATCGGACTGGCTGGTGTGGAAACCTGGTAATGGGAAAGATATTAGAATTGGAGTTGATCCATTGATTGGGTCTCATACTTATTGCAAGCTCTCCAAGAATATTATTTATGTTTTGAAGGAAAAAGGTATAGATGTTTTGGAACAAGCAAGGACAGACAACATGGAGAACACATGCCACACTAGATGGAAGAAGGTTGATTTGTTGGGGCTGTATGGGGTACTAAAAGAGGAATTGAATTATTTTTTAAACGGGCTAATAGGTTTGGGTTTTGAACTGAATAATGATAAAGATATTCTATTTTGGTCTTGGGACACAAAAGATGGAAAGGTTAGTGCAAAAAAAACATATGAAGTTCAATTATTGGAGAATGTGGTGGGGGAAAAAAAATTTGGTTTGTAGATCTTTGGAGCTGGCAGCTCCCACTTAAAGTAAAACTATTTATTTGGATTATGCTCGAATAAATAATCCTTACATAAGAGGATTCAATGGGCCTATCAGATGTGTTCTTTGTGGGGACGTTGAAGAAAATATCCTTCATCTTTTTGTGAAATGTAGTTTTACTAAAAAGATTTGGGCTAATATTAAAAAGGTCTTAAAACTATCGTCTTGCTGGGAGGGTGATCAGATTGATGGATTCTTACAAAGCTGGAATAGAAAGGAAGAAAGATGGAAAGAAGTACCATGTTTCATCTATTGGGAGGTGTGGAAACATAGAAACCTGGTCATCTTTGAGGACTTTCCGACGAATCTGAGTAGAGTCTACAACATGATTTTTCAGGATATGGGTGAAATTAAAAGGTCAACCTCATCTAAGGTATGCAGGGTAGATAGGCCTACTTTATTAGATTGGGATATGGAAGTGGGTTTTTTTTATGGCGCCTCTCAATATATGGGAACCAAATCTGGGGTCAGAGCTGTTTTAAAATGTCCTATAGAAGGCAATTTCAGAATAAAGATGAATTGTGGCAAAGGGACCAACACTAGGGGAGAACTACTTGCTTTGTGGTGTATTTTATATTTTTCTTGTTTTAAAAAGATCAAAAGATTACAGTTGGTGGGTGACTCTAAAGTTATTATTGATTGGTTTAAAAATGCTAACAATATTCAGGTGGCCTCTCTTCAGACTTGAATGGCGAAAATCCATGTTTTGAGCGGGAAGTTTCAATAGCTTAACACACAACACATATACAAAGTCTTTAACAATGAAGCATACCAGCTATCCAAGGAAGCTATAGTTCTGGATGAGGATGGTTTATATTTTGCAGGGGTCAATGAAGAAGGATCATAAATATTTGAAAGAATGCTCATATGATAAAGCTCTTAGTTACAAGGGTGATTGATTTTTTTTTTTTTTGGGTTTGTTTGTAATTGACATAGAAAAATAGAGAAGATGTTATGTTTGTTAGGGGATTTGGAAGCATTATTTTCAGAAGTCGGATATGTAAACAAACTTTTATATTATACTAATATAAGTTTTTTTTCTTATTGAAACAAAGTTGGAATTAAGATGTTAATGGAATATTTAAACGAGAAATTTTCTTTAAATAAATTTATATAATAGTATTTAATAGTTAGTTTTTGTCGGTCATTATTTTACATATTTTTAATGTTAATTTTATATTTTTTTTCCATTTAATAAAGTCATTAAATTCCTAAAATTAGAGTAGGTTTGAGGACCTTCATTACTATTTCTAGTGTGTGAATCTCAATGCACTATATAATTTCAAGATTATCATTAAAACAAAAAAATTATGTATTTTATAATTATGATATATATAAAAAATAATAAAATTAGAAAATAATAATTTTTCATATATATATTTGTATGATTAATGGGGTTGGATTCAATGGTGGAAATCAAGGAGTTTTTCATCCTTGGACAAGGTTCAATTTCCATAAAAACCTAACCTAGTATAAACATATAAAATCCCACTTTTTACTTTTTGAATTTAGAAAAAACATAAAAAATAAGCTCTTCAAAATACTTCACAAATGGTTTAGGTCTTCACCAAACATTACTAGTATATAATCATTAATCAAGATATTAATTTAATACATTATTATTATAAAAGAAATAATTTAAATAAAATATCAAAATAAATTTTAATTTTAAAAATTAGTGTAAAACACAATATATAAACAAGGTTGCGTGGTAGCGTAGTCGTTGCCGGGTTGAATTGGGATAGGAAAAAGTAGCAGAGGCAGATGGAAACTGCAGCGGAGATGTGGAAAGCAGCATGAAGCACAGGTGGTATCCATGCAGTAAATGACATGTGGCCTCTAGAGCCCCATTTATTTTTTTAAAGTATATAACAAAATACAATTTGTGCATAATGGAAGATAAAAATTTATGACGACACAAATATGAAAGAAGATAAAAAAAAAGTTTAGTTTGAAATATATTAAATAAGTTACATGTTCCTAGAAATTTAAATGCATTTTTCATATAGACTAGTGAAAGATAAAAATGTGTGAGGACATAAATATAAAAGGAGATAAAAAACAATTTTATTTGAAATATATCAAAAAATAAAAGTATGTTACATATTCCTTGAAATTTCAATGTGTTTGTCATATAGACTGGGATTGGGGCTCCCACAGACCATAAGAGAAATCTGTACAATAAACAGGACTATAGAAAGAAGAAGTGGGCGACGGTAGAGTGCAATACCTGAAAAATAAATAAATTGAAAGGTATCAGTCTTTGGCTAGACATTTCTATTTAAAAGAATGGAATAACTGGGTTGATAAACAAAGAAGGATCTGATCAATATACTTACAATGATGGTACATATGACCCCTTTTTTTATTTTCTTGTTGATGCCTTTTCATTGATGTCGTCAATGGCTACTGGAATCATGGCAACTACCTGTTGCCTTTCGTCGACAACCTGCTTCAATTCCATTTCAAGCCATTCTTCAATGTAGCTTCTCATTGGGGCGATGTTGATCTCATTCTGGATTTTTATGTTGAAAAGTTCCTTTTCTAATTCCCCGAAGTCAATAGAAAGATTACGCAGAGCCTGATCAATTTCCTCATTCTATATTGACTAGTCGATTAGCCAGTTGTCGATGTCATCTTGACCATATTCAAGGATGATGTAAAAATTTTCCAAAGACAACGCCTTAAACATATCAACCTATTTATCGAAGTCTTGCCTAGTTAAGGGCAAGGAGTTGACGATTAAGTTGGGGTCTTGGAAGTCGTTGGTCCTTCTAGCTAAGTTGATTCTGAACAACTTTGTGAATAATTTTATTTTCTTTGATATGGCTTGTTCACATGACTGAACAATGAGATGCAGGTTCTTTACTTTTTCTTTCCATCATGCATTTAATTGACTGATCTGGTTTTTGTATGGAATATCTTTTTGTCTTCTTCTTATTTCTATCATGTTGTTGACAATGGTGCCAAAAGGAAGGACCGTGTTTAAATAGAAATTTTCTTCATCTTTTAACTTTGCCTGTAAATGTTCGAGCAAATTATGTGACCTAGTTCCAAGGGAAGTCATAGTTTGTGATGTTTCCCACACCTCAGTAACCAGTTCCATTCTTTTCTTGATATTATTCTCCACATATCCTCTACAGGATGCGAGGAGGCTGGAGGATCCTTTTAACTTGGCTTTAGGGGTGGCAGGCATGTCTATTGCCAAAGGATTGGCAAGCAATGGCATAGGAATCAAAGCCTCTTCCAATTCCTTGACCCGGTCCTTCAGTCTAGCATTCTCGGCTTCGATGCCTCCAATGGAATAATGAAGTGCATCTCCGATAGCTATGTGAAGTTGACAGATTTGGGATGGCCACATGTTTGCAAGGTTAACCTCTCAATGAGATTTTCCTTTCTTATTTTTTACATTTTTTTTTCAATAATCAATTTTTTGGACCGGCTGTCAAAAACAATGCTTTGGAACACGAAGGATTCATCTTCATCAAAATTTTCGATATCAAATATATCCATTGGACGAATATGCTGGATCACGTCTCTGGGATGATCAAGGTAGCGGAGTACTCTATCCATATCATGCTCAAGTTCCATGTTCTCACTTTGAATTTCGAGCTCTTCCGCCTGTACCACATTTTTTTTTTCTCTTCTTGTCTACTGGAAGCTTGCGAGAACTATCAATTTTAGAGTGAGGAGGGTCATTATCTCCTCCTCCATTTGAAGAACTCTGAATTGCTTTGTTGTTGTGGTGGGCCATTGGAGCGATGCTCCTGGATGTCATACTTTTTGGAGTGTTATTCGTCGATTGAACACTCCTCTCACCGAGGCATTTTCCCTGTTGCTTGTACAATTTAGTGCTTCTTTGCAGTGTGTCTAGGTCGTTGACATCAGAAGCAGGAGATTTGCAGCTAGTGTCTCTGTTTTCGGTCAGGTGTTTTTTGAAAAAAGTATTGCCGAAGCCAAGTGTTTGCAAATGTTGTAGAAAAATTTTATTGGGGTCGAACCCTCTTAGGCTTTCAGCATATCTTAGGTTCAAGTTTCTATAATGGGCCGCGAATTCGTCAATTTTGTTGACGTTATTCAACACGAAGTCCCTGACTTTCCAAGGCAGAGGAATGAACTATTTTTTTCTCTTCTCTTGGAATAGATGCAACCAATAGTTGTATTGACGTGCTACTTCTGGAACAAACATTATGTTCATAATGTGACATGGAAGGAGAGCAGGTTTTTCCCTGGAGCCAAAAATCCTTATCACGGTATAATTATCCAAATGTTCAAGTGCCCCCTTCCTATCCAAAAAACTGGTTTCTTGTTCAGATATGCGGGGAGCATCTTCTCCTAACAACAAAACTTTGAAAACAGACATGAAGCCATTAAAAACCTCATAAAAACAATGGGAGGCCTTATGCTTCCACAAGGCCTGGTACCAAAACTTTACTGGGTTGAATTCCCAGTTGACATTCTTGGACAGAGACAGTTCTGGGAATTGGCAGCAATGTGCTATCGCAAAAACTAAGTAGGATGACATATAAAATTTATTTTCCCTTTTGAAGCTTGACAATTGGGAACATATTTCATGGTAAATTAGCTTGCCCCAATAAAAAATGGCTTGTTCCTTGACTGTGAAATACAAAATATAAAGAGCCATCCAAGAAATAGTTGTTGTGGACTCCTGTCCCGTTATTCTTGTAAACAGCTAGGCAATTTCGCGGAATGGATTTCTAAATGAACTAACCTGCAAGCTTGTGATATCTTCAGGAACTACCATCGGGTCTTCCAATAAATCGGGCAAGAGGTCCAACCCGTTACTATGCTTTGCTAGGAATTGTTTGGAATCTTCTCCTTTGAACGTCAATGTTGGCTCCGACAATCTGAACATCTGGCGGAAGACCTGAGGTGACAAAGAAACAGAAGAGAGGTCCCGCAATGGAATAATTCTTTTGTCTGAAATAAATTTATCGGCACACCAAGAGACGAGCTCCTTATAGTCAGAAACTTCAGGGACACAGCCTGCACAAGAAATCCCAGAGGTTCAAATTACTTCTTTCTGGGTGGTAAGGGTTGAGTAATAAGAATATGCCTTGGACCACTGGAAGTTCTAGTCCTCGCACCCGAAGATATCCACTTTATCTCCACAGATTTTGTTGTCGATCTAATGCCACAGGTTTATGAGAACATTGGTTTGCTCCAGAAGATGGTTGAAATGAACAGTTGAAGATGATAATATAACTCTCCGCAAAATATTGGTTAAATTCTTATGAATGGGAAAGCTCCTTGATCCTTTCGTTGATTAATGACAATCTGTATGGGTGTTGCATGATGAATTGTTAGCAGTAAATCTTACTTATTGCATATTTAGAAGTACGAAGGTGGTGGGTACGATGAAGAGAAATGAAGGATTGGAGGTTTCATGAATGTGCCAAGCCGACGACGTGCGAACAACATTTCATGATTTTGAAATCAACACTCAGAAGGGATAATATAACCCTCCGCAAATCTTGGTTTAATGTGTATTAATAGGAGATCTCCTCAATCCTTTCACCCATCAATGACCATCTATATGGTTCCTGCATAATGAGATGTTAGAATTAAATGTCACTAATTGCATATTTACAAACAATATATATATATATATATATATAAACATTTTTTATTATAGACAAGTGCGAAGGTCACGGAGACGGGGGAGAGAAAGGAATGAATGGTAAGGTCTGAAAAGCGGTCGGACGAGATTCAAAATAGCGTTACGGGGGATACTCAGGAGAGGCAAGTGTCCCACGGTCAAATTTTATGTATCGAAATTTTTGACTGCAAAACGTGTAAAATGGAAGAGAGCATGATGGGGCAGTTCAATGACCGGTTTGTATATTTGCGGAATTTTGGGAAAGTGGCTAAGTATGGAATAAGGAAATGGTCGATCAGACTTGTTTTCAGAATCAAGGATTGAAGATTTTGTGAACGGACCAACCCGACGACGCACAACTCACATTGCATGATGTTTGAAATTAACAATTGAAAGGGATAATATAACCATCTAGAATTTTTGGTTTTATGCGTATTAATGGGAGATTTCCTCAAATCCCGGTTTACCATAAACGCTTGCTAATTGAATATATAGAAATAATATCTTATATATAATTGGTAATTGCTAATTGCAAAAGGGCGCGGGCATAGGAAACAACGATTAGGAATTGGATATTTCTTGAACCCACCAACCCGACGATCCTAGAAGAAATTCAAAGAAATGGCGAAGTATGGAAAGAGAACAAATGAGCTTCAAAATGGGGTGACAATAGTTCCACATGAGACGTGAGGAACCGATGGTCAAATTGTGTGTCTCCAAAGTTTTCAATGCAAAATGTACTATATATATAAAAAAACATTTTTTTATTATAGACAAGTGCGAAGGTCATGGAGACGAGGGAGAGCAAGGAACGAATGGTAGAAGCCAGTTTGTATATTTGTGGAATTTCGGGAAAGTGGATAAGTATGGAATAGGGAAACAGTCGGTCAGACTCGTTTTCAGAATCGAGGATTGAAGATTTCATGAATGGACCAACCCGACGACGCGCAAATGACATTCCATGATGTTTGAAATTAATACTCGGAAGGGATAATATAACCATCCATAAATTTTGGTTTTATGTGTATTAATGGAAGATTTCCTCAAATCATGGTTTAGCATTAACACTTTCTAATTGCATACTTAGAAATAAGATCTTATATATAATTGGTAATTTCTAATTGAAAAAGGGCGTAGGAACAGGAAACAATGACTAGGAATTGGATTTTTTTGAACTCGCCAACCCGACAATATGAGAAAGAAATTTGAAGAAATGGTGAAGTATCGAAAGAGAATAGACGAGCTTAAATATGGGGTGACAGTAGTTCCACATGAGACATGAGGAACTAACGATCAAATTGTATGTCTTGGAAGTTTTCAGTGAAAAATGTGTACCACGGAAGAGGGCATGATAGGTAGATTGTAATATGGAAGACGGTATGATCTGAGTCCGGTTGTAAATTTGTATATCGCGGAAGTCACGGTACTGTTCACAGATCATGGAACAATAGAAGTACAATCTAGATCCCACCTACCAGGAATCTGCGGTCGGAGAAGTGGCCGAGTATGGAATGGGGAAGCGGTCGATCAGTGTCGCGATATAAGAGCACGAGTGAAAACGTGAACCCACAAGTCCGCCTACCCGCGTTGCTAGACATTTTCAAAAAAATGAATAAGTGATGAGAAAGATAAAGTTCAGGGAAAAGAGAAATGGATATTTGGCTAAGCATAGAAGACAAAAGAAAAGGGCTAATATATTCACATGAAATTTTCTACGATCCGTGAAAGAAATTTCAAGAAATGGTTGTGGAAAGAGATCAGACGAGTTTCAATATAGGATGACAAGGGTTCCCAAGGAAACATGAGGCCCCGACGGTCAAATTGTATTGATTGGAAATTTTGAGTGCATACTATGTTACTCGGAAGAGGGGTTGATGTAGGAAAAACAACAAAGTGACGAGAAAGATAATTTACAGGGAAAAAAGAAACGAGAATTTGGTTAAGTATAGAAGATGGAAAAGAATGGCTAATATATTCACATCTGTAATAGATATTCAATTTCCTGGAAATATCTTTTGTGCATGTTTCTGGAGAAGTTATATACTTGTTGCATATACTTGGAAAGAAGTGCGGAGGTGACAGTCACAGAAAACATCGACTAGGAATTGGAAATTGTTTGAACCCGCCAACCGGACGATCCGCGAAAGAGATTGCAAGAAATGGTCGTGGAAAGTGGGCGGATGGGCATAAAAATAGGCTAACAAGGGTCCTGGAGGAGACATGAGGGCCCGATGGTCAAATTGTATTAATCAGAAATTTTAGTGCATACCGTGTAACACAAAAGAGGGTTGATGTGGGAGTCCAAAAGTCAATTTCTATATCTTGGAAGAGAGGGGGGGACTGTTTTCAGGTCAAGGAACACTGGAAGTGCAGTCCACATGTCCGTGAATCCGCAAGTGAAAAAATTTGGGTAAGTATGGAATTGGAGGCCCGAAAGAGATTCCAAGAAATGGTGAAATATGAAAGCAAACACAGGGGCTTCAAAACGGGGTGACAATAGGTCCCCAGGAGACGTGAGGACTCGATGGTCAAATTGCAGGTCTCAGAACTTTCATGTGCAAACTGTGTATCACGGAAGAGGTTATGATGTGGGAGTGCGAGATATTCAGATCTCACTATAGAGATTACACGCGCATAAGATTGTTCGGTTCAAAAATGATATCAAATTGTTTGATGCAAAGGTCGATGCATGTTGCTCCATGGAACTTTGTGGGATCTTGCTTGCAGCCTATTTGGATTTTACTTGGTTCTTGGTTGTATGCTTCATCTGTCAATTTGTATATGAAAGAACTTTGAGTGTTGTTTGGAGGACACAGAACAATAGAATTACAATTTTTTAGCCAGCCAGCCCGCAAGTCTGCATGTCAATTTGTATAGCGTGGAACTCTGGGTGTTGTTTGTAGAACAAAGAACTATAGAGGACATTATTTTCCCTTTAATATAACCTCTGTGACGCAAATGTAGTATGTGGCTCGTTTTAGCACTTTTCCTTGATCGATGAACTTGGTAAAATTAATCTCCTGGAATAATTTGAAATAAACGAATATATATTGTGCAAAGTCCAATGGAGTTATCATATCAACAAGAGGCCCTTAAAATTCAAATTGGTCATTGTTATACTTGCGGTGATAGAATTTTAAAAATATTTGTTTTGTTTACTTCATTTGTTTTTAAAATAATATATTTACAATCACAATCTTGAGCCCGCCAGCCCTAGAGTCTGTCTGTCAATTTGTATATCGCAGAACATCAAGTGCTATTTGGAGGACACATAACAATAGAATTGCAATGTTGAGCTAGCCAACCCGCTATTTGAAAATAATGTTTTTAGTATTTGAAAATAATGTTTTTAGATAATGTTAGATAGTTGATAGGGATCACCATCTGTAAACAATCGCAATCTTGAGCCCGCGAGCCCTGGAGTCTGTCTATCAATTTTCATATCGCGAAAATCTAAGTGTTGTTTGGAGGACACAGAACAACATAAGTGCAATGTTGAGCGATCCATCTTGCAATTCCGCCTGTCAATTTGTATATCGCGGAACTCTGGGTGCTATTTGCAGGACACGAAACAATAGAGGCCCAATTTTGAGCCCGCCGACCCGAGAACCCGCGATCCAAAAAGTGGCTAAGTATGGAATGAGGGATTTGTACATGAGGGAACCCTTTTCAACCTATTTTGAAACCCGTGGCAGAGGATCGGGTGTTGTTTGCAGGCAATGGAACAATGCAAGTTCAATATAGAGCCCAAGTGTCTGGGAATTCACGATCTGAAAAGTGCCTAGGCATTGAATGGCTACTGGTTGGTCGGAGTCGCATTTTTGGAAAAAAGACTAAGTAAAGCGAAAGAGAGAGTAGAGGGGAAAAAGAAACAACAATTTGGTCAAGTATAGAAGAGGGAAAAGAAGGTCCAATATATTCAAATCTGCAATATATATTCCATTTCCTGGCAAGATCTTTTATGTATGTTACTGGATAAGTTGTATACATATTGCATATACTTGGAAATAAATGTGAAGGTAGCGGGTACATGAAACAACATCTAGAAATTTGAAATTTTCTAAACCCACAAACTCGACGATCTGGCAAAGAGATGTGAAGAAATTGTCAAGTCTGGAAAGAGATTGGATGAGCTTCAAAATAGGGTGACGGGTTCTCGAGGAGCCGTAAGGCCCGAGTGCCAAATTGTATATATCAAAACATTTTGGTGCAAAATGTGTAACACAGAGGAGGGGATGATGCAGGAGTGTAGAAGTAAATATGCATATTGCAGAAGACGGAGTGCTATTTGCAGGTCACAGAACAATGGAAAGTGCAATTTATACAAAGGGGAAGCGCTCGGTCGAAACGCCTGAATCTGCCAACCCGCGCAACAAGGCATTGTTGGAAAAAAACGATTAAGTAACTAGAAAGAGAAAATAAAGGGGTTAAAGAGTGGGAAAATATAAAGGCAGAGGGCAATTTTTGTAAGCGTGAACTAGTTTCAAACAAGCCCCATTGTTGCAAAACCATCTTTTTCTAGTAATTTTCAGCAAATGCTTTGTTGAAGATTAGATTTTATTGCAACTTGCGGGTGTAAGTGTGTTCTTGATACATTCTTCCATGACTGTAACATATTAACTTAAGTATTAAACTTCTTGCATTATGGGTTGTTAGCATTAAAGCTTAATAATTGCATGTCTAGAAATAAGAATGACGATCTTGCTGCAACATTGTGATTTGGTATTGCTATGTTCTATCTGCATTACGAGTATAGTTGAGCGTTGGTTTGAAACCATGTGTAATTCATTTTTTGTTTTCATAAAATCCTGATGGATCGACCAAGTGCATTGTCATATAATTGTTAGAGGCTCCATTTTAGAACAAATTACCTAAGAAAACACAATATCGAAGAACTACGAGACTACCGAACCATGCCAATGAGAAGAGGTGTTAAATCTAGAAAAGAAGCAGCAACCAAGACTCCAAGGAATTTCTTTTAAGTAGCAAATCTATTTAAAAAAAAAAAAAAAACATTGAGCACTGTATATCTATCCTTAGAAATTGGACCCAGTTCTTTGGGAAAAAACATTGAACATATCTACCACAAACACAAGCATGGGATCCACAACATGCAGGAGACATCAAGATGCTCTTCCACATGCATACAATATTGATTACCATGACTTTTTTTAAGGAAATCATTGCATTTTTTTACTCGATGGATCATATAGTGTTAAATTGATAGTTTTAAGAAGCTTCCCATGAGGAAGAAGACGAAAAACGTTGCAGGGAAAATGGAATAGCCCTTAACTCAAAGTTAGAAAACACCAAGAAACCACCTCTCCACAGTCGAAAACTTTAGGGACATAAGTTGCATGTGCAATTCCAGAGGCCCAAATTAGTCCATTCTAGGTGGAAGGAGATGACTAGTAGGAATATGCCTTGTACCAGTGGGAGTTATGGTCCTCATTCCCTAAGATGTTAATTGTATATCCAGAGAACATGACAATAGTCTCGCAATTGTCCTTGGAGCATCAACATATCATTTCCTTACAGTGAAAGACCTTCGCCTAGAACAAACTAATTTGGACCTTTGGAATTCCTACTTTCGAGATGCAAAGCGACTATTGCGTTCAATGTCGCTTTCTTTTCTGAAACTCCTTCTTTTGGTGTTGTTAGGACTGCCATCGTTGACCTAGGAAGTTCCACCCATTATGGTTGATTTCAATTTGGGTGCAGGAGTGGGAGCAGTCTCTGCATTGCCATCATCCATTGATGTATCATCGTCTATCAGATCATATTCTTCTCGCTTGGAATCCATGGCATCAACCTCTGCACCAACCATCAATGCAACTGGGCATGTTCTCTGAGCAGGCAAGGTTGCCTTGGAATTATTTGGCTTGAAATATATCTCTCGATGTACCAAGGGACCATCTCCTTTTTAGCTCCTGGGTGGAGGGAGATGATTAGTAAGAATATTCCCTGGAATACTGGAACCTCTGTCCATCATCCCCGAAAGTGTTTACTGTATTTGGACAGAACTACTGCAACAAGTTAACAAGAATTTCCATTTTCTCCAGACGATGCTTGAAATGAAAATTGGGGAGGGATAATATAACCCTCCGCAAATCCTAGTTTAATGCGTATCAATGGAAGATCTCCTTGAGCCTTTCGCTGATCAATTACAATCTCCAGGGTTCGTGTGTAATGAGTTGTTACCATTAAAGCTCACTAATTGCATATTTAGAAAAAAAAGTGTGAAGGTGGCGGTGATGACGAAGAGCAATTAAAAATTAGAGATTCCTTAAATGCGTCAACCAACCGATGTACGAAAGAGATTGCATCACGCTTGAAATGAATACTTGGAAAGGATAACACTCTTCTTTGCAAATCTTGGTTTAATTTGTAGTAATGAAAAATCTTCTTCGGCCTTCCGGACATTAATGACAATCTTAACGGTCCATGCACGATGAAATACTAGCATTAATGCTTAATAATTGCATATCTAGAAAAAAGTATGAAGGTAGCAGGGATGGAAAAGAGCGACCAAGCATTGTTAACTTCCTCCACCCGCCAACCCGCGAAACAAATTCCAAGAAATTCCCAAGTATGGAAAGCGGTCAGGCGGGTTACAAAAAAAAGGGTCACAAGATATACCCAGGAGACGTGAGGTGCCTATGGTCAAATTGTATCTCAGTGAGAATTTTATGTCATCAATTTGTATATCGCAAAATTTCGGGTGCTATTTGTATGTATGGGAACAGTGGAAGTGCAATGTTGAGAGGGAAATTTGTATATTACAAAACTTCGGGTGTTGTATATAAAATCATGATACATTCGGAAAAAGGACCAAGTAAACAGAAAGTGAAATAAAATGAGATGAAAGGGAATTGGATAGATAATTTATAAATTGCAGAAGTCTGGGTGCTATTTGTAGGCGACAGAACAATGAAAACGCAATGTGAACCCGCTTATGCGAGAACCCGCGATTCAAAAATTTTGTTCAATATGAAACGGGGAAGCGGTCGGACGGGCTAGTGATAAAAAAGTAACAATGTAAATCTAAATATGTGACTCTGCCAAATCCCACACCTATACATTTTTCGAAAAACAAGTAAGTAACCAAAAAGGGAAAGTAGAGGAAAAAAAAGAAAGCGAATAACAATTTTCGGAAGCAGGAATTGTTGTAAGAAAGCCCCATTGATGGTATTAATAGTAACTATGAAGTGAATTAAACATGTTAACAGGTTCTTCAATCAAGGAATATATACAATGAATGATGTTTATAGTTTCCAGGATCTATTTGTATAAGAGAAGCGTCGAAAAGTTACAAGAAAATCATTTTTTGGATGTTTAAGTAAAGTTTTTGTACTGTTAGCTTCACCGCAAGTATAACAACGACGAATTTGAATCTTAATGTCCTCTCGTTCATATGATTGTTCCATTAGACTTCACATAGTATATATTCTTTTATTTCAATTTGTTTGCTAATTTGTAGATTACGGAAGTTCGAGTGATGTTTGCAGGTGGCAGAACAATGGAAAAGCAATGTTGAACCCACATATCCGGTAATCTGCCTATTCGGAAAGCCATGATCCAAAAAATTTGTATAATATGAAATGGGGAAGCAGTCGGTCGGGCTGGTGATATAAAAGTAAGTGGAAATATGAAGACGTGAATCCGCCAACTTCCGCACCTAGAAATTTTCCGAAAAATGAGTAATACATACTAAATATGTACTTTTATAAAGTATGGACATGAGATTTTATAGATCATGTACGGACCCTTCATTCCATACTTAGCCACTTTTTGGATCGCGGGTTCTCGAGCTGGCGGGCTCAAAATTGGGCCTCTATTGTTCTGTTTCCTACAAATAGCACCCAGAGTTCCGCGATATACAAATTGACAGGCGGAATTGCGGGATGGCTGGCTCAACATTGCACTTATGTTGTTTTGTGTCCTCCAAACAACACTCAGAGTTCCGTGATATACAAATTGACAGATAGACCCCAGGGCTCGCGGGCTCAAGATTGCGATTGTTTACAGATGGTGATCCCTATCAACTATCTAACATTATCTAAAAACATTATTTTCAAATACTAAATTATTAATATTAAATATTGATATTGTACAATTTAATTACATAAAATTATTAAAGGATGTTAAATCTCTTATTTTAAAAAATAATGAAGTAAACAAAACAATACTTTTTTAAATTCTATCACCTCAAGTATAACAACGACCAATTTGAATTTGAAGGGCCTCTTGTTGATATGATAACTCCATTGGACTTCGCACAATATATATTCGTTTATTTCAAATTATTCCAGGAGATTAATTTTACCAAGTTCATCAATCAAGGAAAAGTGCTAAAACGAGCCACATACTACATTTGCGTCACAGAGGTTATATTAAAGGGAAAATCATGTCCTCTATAGTTATGTGTCCTACAAACAACACCTAGAGTTCCGCGCTATACAAATTGACATGCGGACTTGCTGGTTGGCTGGATAAAATATTGCAGTTCTATTGTTCTGTGTCCTCCAAACAACACTCAGAGTTTCGCGATATAGAAATTGACAGACGAAGCATACAAACAAGAACCAAGTAAATTTCAAACATGTCGGAAGCAAGATCCCACAAGGCTCCATAGAGCAACACACATCGACCTTTGCATCAAAAATTTTGATATCATTTTTGGACCGAACAATCTTATGTGTGTGAAATCTCTATAATGAGATCTGAATATCTCAAGTTGTTGTTTCAATCCATGCCGAGTTCCTATTTTTTTTCAATTACGACATCGAGAAAATGCAGATACCATACCATAAATGTATAGTTGGAGATAAATTTTTATTTTATTCGGGCACCCGAAAGAAAATTGCAGAAATCATGTCATGGCTAAATAGTTGAAAAACAATTGTTGAACTTGGGCACCCAAAAAACGTGCAGGATCCTCCATCAAAGAAACAACCACCCACCATCTTTTTTTTTTCTTTTTTTTGCACACTGAAACAAATATGCAAAATCCTCACTGGGAGATGCAAGAAAACATCAAAATAACAACATCGATTGCATTTGTAATTAGATTCTCAAGTACTCGAGTCCGACAAACATTCATCTGGGTGTTGAAGAAATATTGCAGAGACACATTTCAAATTTCTTACTGGGAGATGCAAGAAAACATCAAAATAACAACATCGATTGCATTTGTAATTAGATTCTCAAGTACTCGAGTCTGACGAACATTCCTCTGGGTGTTGAAGAAATATTACAGAGACACATGAGATATTTTCGTTTCTTGCCAAAGCTTGATATAATTTTTTTTCTTGTTTTTTCTTTTTTTTCTTCAGCCGATATGCAATATTGCAGTGTCCTCATTTAAGTTAAATTTGTTTTGTATCTGAAAGTCATGCAGTATGTAGACACTGCTTGCCTTTTTCTGTAGGTATGCTTCATACGACAATTCTGCTAACCCAGGAATCACATCCTGTAATAGAGGCTGCCCAATTGTACAATGCATGGTTGTGTTTCCCATGGTTCAGATGCCAGCATTGAGGCAATGTCCATATATATATGGACATTTTTCACTACATCGCAGACAATCAATCGTATCATCACTTATCAAAGCGGAAGAAGAAGCAGTAGAGTTTCATTTCGCACATATAGGCTCAAAGGGGGTTGATTATGCATTCGCTGCAACTAAAATATCTTTGGTGAAAACCCCGCTCTCACAGCGGCCGGTCGCTCCACCAGGACCTTTTTCGCTTCTCGGCCCGAAGAGTCCACCACTCTTCCAACTCTCTCGATATTTCCCTTCCCACAGTCTTCTCGGCGATCTCCTCTTCTCGTATCGGGAGATCGAATCTCGCGATATCGCGAAACTTGCAACACTGTCCTCGGGCAATCAAACGCCGATACTCCGATCCCCGATGGTCAACGGTCAACCTCGGGATATCGCCACTTGCGAAGTCTAAGACTTACTCACTCGACCTCCGAGTGCCGATGCGCGATGCCACGTATTGTTCTCCGCACGATCTCCGTGGGACCCGTCGCAACTCGCGCGCTCGCGATTTCTCCGTGCTCCTTTCGACTTCGCAACCGCCGAAATGTCGAGTCCTGATATTCGGGGGATCTCGTGCCACCTGTCCCTCCAATGATGGATGGCTCCGATTAAATCGGGGGGCAACTCGCGATTCCGACGTGCATGCAACTCTTGCACTCGCCAGCCCCGATATGCCGATATGAAACGGCCAACAGACTCCTCCGTGCACCTGCGAATCTCGAAGATCTACTCGACAACTTCCAGTCGTCGATTCTCTTCCTCTCGAAGAGTTCTCCGCTTCGACACCTTTGTCTTGTGCAACTGAACCAAAGGTGATATCCCTCYTGAGCTTTGTTCTTCTGACTCCTCCAGAGAACTTTCACGCACTTCCGGTGCTCGACCTCCAACAGTTCTCGAAGTGTTGAGCCATTTAGACCTGTGCAAT